>JXSR01S009090.1:12755-26707 GCA_000969725.1 Ophiothrix spiculata
GCTGTCCGTACTCAGGACCTTTCGTCTGATGCGTATACTCAAGCTAGTGCGTTTTATGCCGGCGTTACGCAGACAACTTTTAGTCATGTTAAAAACGATGGATAATGTAGCAACATTTTTTTCACTACTTGCACTTTTTATATTTATATTCAGGTAAGAGATCATGATTTTTGACACATTATGGCCTAAAGAATAATTGTTTGATTGGCGTAACTTTAGGAAAGGTAGGCCTTTCTTTCAGCTATAAAACACCCAATCCTAGGCCAGATTGGGTGCTTTTTTTCATAACTTCTCAAAAAGCACCAAATTCACTGAATTTGGGTGCTTCTCTGGCTCTAGTTTTATTTGACCAATAATTTAGGGTCAGTCATGTTACGCCAATCAAACAACATTTGCAGACAAGCACCTGCTGAAATATTCCTTATAATTTAAACATTTTACGAAATCTTGCTTTATTGCAAGGATATTGCTTTCAATGGTTCAACTTGAATTTAGGATGTTTTTCACAAATTCTGATATTTGAGGTTATATAGCCTCATATTAACATAGTTGAAATTTTAAATCAAATACTGGAAATATAGTTTTTGCTTACTTGCAAATTTTCATTCACACTTTTTGGACTTAAGGCACTGCAGAAAAATAAATTGTAGTGCCAATTCTCTGAGCTAGATTTTTTTTTTATAATACCCCATTATTATTTAATTTTTCATCCTTTTCCAAATTTTTTCTTCCATTATTTACTTTCTAAAACAATTCCCACTGCTTCTTATATAAGTAACTGTACATATTTGAGACTCTTAATGAAATAAGTTCACATTTGCTTGGAATTAAATTTGTGTGATTTTGCTGTTTTGACTTAACTTGTATGTTCAACACATATTCAGCTATTTACCATTATTTTGTTTGTTTGTTTACCTTTCTCCAGTGTGTTAGGTATGCATTTGTTTGGCTGTCAGTTTTGTAGATATGATATGGGACATACTGTGTGTGATAGGAAGAACTTTGACTCCTTACTATGGTCCATTGTCACAGTATTCCAGGTAAGTAACATCATATCACATGGCAAAGTTCACACCCTGTATGATAAGAAGAACTTTGGTGCTTCCCTTTACTATGATTCATTATCACATAATTCTAGGTTAGTTATCATACCTAAAGGCAAAGTTGGCATTGTGTACAGGGTTCGACTTTACCGTCGGAACGTCGGTCCCGACCGACAGAATTTCGGAAGGACCGACCAGTTCAGCAATGAGATGGTCCTTCGGTCCGATCATTTTTTTAGGTTGTCACTGATTTTTGAATTAGAAGTCCTTCTGAAGGACCTGTAAATTTAGTGAAGGACCTGTGGATTTTGAGATTTACTGGTCATTGTGTCCTGTGGATTTAAAAGTGTAAAGGCAACCCCTGTGTGTATTGTATAAAACCTGAAATATTTGCAAGAGTAGTCGATGGTATCCTTGTTAATTTGATATGTTCTCGTATATAACCACGCAACAGTTAATGTTACAATGTGATCAAGAATAAATACCACAAACAAAACTGAAACTACCTTTTAGGGGTCGCTTCAAAACTCAACCGGCGGTTGACCACCCGGAACCACCGGTTCTGGGCGGTTGCTATTGTTCTCACTTAGCTAATTGCATCAATGTCTTGTGAAGGAGACCACTTTCCTTTGAGAAGTATTGATACCTTTTGGATATGTCACACATCAACATGTCATCACGTAAGTGCAAGAAAGTTATATCTGCAATGGCTCTGCCATGTTATTTTTTAAATTTACCCCTTTCTCACCCCTTATTACTAGAATACAAAAACTCCCTCAGAATTTCTCACCCCTTATTACTAGAATACAAAAACTCCCTCAGAATTTCTCACCCCTTATTACTAGAATGCAAAAACTCCCTCAGAATTTCTCACCCCTTATTACTAGAATGCAAAAACTCCCTCAGAATTTCTCACCCCTTATTACTAGAATGCAAAAACTCCCTCAGAATGTCTTACCCCTTATTACTAGAATGAGAAAACGCCCTCAGAATTTCTCACCCCTTATTACTAGAATGCTAAAACTCCCTAAAAATTTCTCAACCCTTATTACTAGAATGCAAAAACTCCCTCAGAATTCCTCACCCCTCATTACTATTGTAGATTTTTTTATTCCTGTCACCAAGCGCATATTGGTGATGGTAAGATTATATTTGGAGGAGATGGGTTCAGAACATAACTAGAATGCGAAAACTCAAAACTTCTCACTCATGTGTTAATGGCTCTTGAAATGGTTCTTCAGGTTAGAACTATTTCAAGAGCCATGCACTGACCCAAGACTGGACATTATACAGTGTGCAAAGCAAATTTATGTAAATGGCAGCTATTGCAGATACGACACAACTTTCCTGCACTCACATGATCATGTCAAGGCTAAAGGTGGTTTCAGACTAGCTGTCGTTGCGGCACACGACCAAACATTTGCAATTCAGAGTTGTCGCATTGTAGTACGACGCATTTGCATATTGCCGCAATGGTCTGTCGCAAGAAAAGTTGAATTTATTCCACCTCAAAATATTGTGTCGTTGCGACCATCACGACAGGGTAATCATTAAATCGGCTTGTTGTACGGCAAGCAGATGCGACAAGGACAAGTTTGCGCATTTAACATGTTTGACGTCACGCTAGTCGTACGACCACACGACAGGCAAGATGAAACCAGCTTAACGTATGCCTAACAAAAGTTTCATATTGGGAATGTAGGCTGAGTGGTCAGGACAGTATGGATAACAATTTGAACATATGCTTATCGGTTGCATAAAGAACATCGGTGCAGAATATAACTTACATTGGGTGTGTGTGTAATTGGTCCCGGGGGGGGGGGGTACTTCCATTGACGGAAGGTACCCTCGAGACCCCCTTTTCAAGCCTCCTCTTCCGCTCCCCAAGGTGCTCTTTTCAAGTTTACTCCAGTTCCGAAGAACCCATTTTCAAAGAAAATGATTCACAAATGTATTTTATCATGTTTTCAAGCTAATTTTGAGCAATTTTTAGCTCAAATAGTCGTATTTTTATGGGAAAAAATCAGTTCGTGAGACCTCAATTCGGGAAAAAATCCATTCCATATACCCTCTTTTTGAACAAAATCCGTTCTGCAAGACCCTATGTTCTATATCGCGGATCTCACATACATACCAAAAATTTTTTGAGTACCCCCCGGGTAATTGGCATTAATATGTTCAAGTGGGATAGAGCATTAAAACTTGTGGACATGCCAAAGACAGAATAACGAAAGCTTACGACTATGAGTTAATTTTTTTGATACAACAAACCTAAGTGTAACTTTATAGAAATTCTTTAAAGGTTATATGCAAAGAAGGTGAACACTGAGCAGTAATGAACCAATTAACACTAATATAGGACACAAACACAACAATTCCTGTATTGTTTTGCTTCCCAATAAAAATAAAAGCATTTTTAGAATACACAACACAAATCTATACCACTTTGTGTCCACTGAATTATGACATGTATAAAGGTTACCTGACCTGTGCAACCAACTTCTGCAGTGCATAGAAGTGTATAGAGTTAAAGCAGTATTTTTGTGTGTTGAAATTTTTCACTTACCTGTTATTGACTGGTTTTAAGTTAATTATTTTCCAAATAATGCTTTACAATAATGCATGAATCTCAAATGATATTATAAGTAAACTTTAAAAAACTATTTTCAAATTAAACAGTTTCTAGTCAAAAGTCAAAAAATATTTCAATATAATAAAACCAAAACCCCATTGGTTTGCATTGTGACTGGCAACACTGCATAATTCTTGGGTAACCCTTATTCTTGTCATTTTTGGGTGTTGCTTGGATCATTAGTTTTTGTGAGATGGTCATTGAGCAATAGTTATTTTATCTTATTTTGCTGTTGCTTTGGTGAAAATTGGTTACTTTTGTGTTTAATTTGTTTGATACAGCTGAATTCTAGACTTTGTTGTCAAATATGCCCAACCTTTGCATATAACCTTTAATATCAAGCATTAAATGCATATATATGTATCCATATTTTTTTTCATCAGATTTTAACCCAAGAGGACTGGAATACGGTGTTATACAACGGTATGAATCGTACGTCACAATGGGCGGCTTTATACTTCATAGCACTCATGACGTTTGGCAATTATGTATTATTCAACCTTCTGGTTGCTATCTTAGTGGAAGGCTTCTCTGCTGAGGTATGCTAATTAACTTATTTGCATAATTTATGATTAACTTATTTGCATAATTTATGATGAATAGGTATATCATCTAGAATTGTGTTAACCTTGTTGCTGTTTTTGGGTTATTCTGCTGGTCACAAGGTTTGCAAGTCATAAAATGAATATATTAACCTTCACCCTAAGGCCAAAAAAAAATTGTTTGGTTGCCCTCCACAGCTTTTTTCAGAGAGGGTCGGTCGGTCGTTTAAAAAAAAAAAAATTCAATACTCTTCCACAGAGCGCTAGGTCGATTGGCCGCTCCAGCCTTCACAACTTCCCCCGCGACATCCAATTCAAAACAATTTAATACCTCTTGTAGTGATTTGGGACATCCTAAACATTTTGAGGGTTGAATATCGAAAAAAGCAAAAATATTACATTTCTTTTTTGTAGTTTTCGGTAAGTTTTGCATATTTTTGAGAAAAAAACCTTTTCAATAAAAAAAAGTTTGGGTCGGGCTGAAGAATAGGGTCAGTCGGTGGAGGGCAACCAAACAATTTGTTTTTGTTTGCCTAATGGTAAACCTAAGCTTTAACCAAAACTGTTACTGTTAATCTTATTTTCATGATTTTATGGCTAGCAAACATTGCAACTAGCAAGAGGATCTCGCTGTTTTAATCAACAATTCTTTTTAATAAGGCAAAATATTACGTGCACAATTAATTTGTAATTAATCATTTTGTAATTGTTTTTTTTTTAATCAAAATGAAAGTTTATGATATTTGTTGGTATACCTCATAATACTCAGAATTGATATACTTAATTTGATGGTGATTGTTTAACCCTTTATCTTCTATAGCAACCCAGATAATCATATTTTGATCATCACTCAATAGGCGGGAATTGTAAGGCTTTGATCTTCATCCACAATTCAAGCTTGTCCCACTCACATACGCGGCATAGATATTATTGATGCACTGGTCACAAGAATGATACATGCTCTGTCTCCTGCGGTTGTGCTGCGTTCAGACTCAGATACGCTTTCCTGTATCAATTCACAATTTGAATAGACCCGCCTATTTGGTGTTGACCAAAGTATAGAGGTCAGTATCCTTCTTTGACATTTGACCTCAAAGTTTGGGCTAACACTGTTTATAATTGATAACATGCAAGCAATCGTCTGTTGTAGCCAAAATGAAAGCAGTGAAAGGTTGTGATGAAGTTCTTGGGGGAAAAAAGGAAAAAAATGCAATGTAACTAGTTATGCATATGAACATATCAAAATAAGTGACACGATTTCAACATGTTGCTTCATAGAAACAATAGTTTTCTGAATAGCCATTTGAAAAATGCAATGTTATAGGGATTAACACAGGAAATATTTTCTACCATTAGAGCCCAGATGCAAACAGGTATTATGATGGGTGTTGCTCTTGTGATATATTTACAAAGTATTTGAGCGAAATTAGGTTGCATTTGTCTTGGGAAGGTTTTGGCTATTTTTATATATCACCATATTTGCATAATACACTGCCGCCAGAAAGTATTTCTGCACAAAGCCTTTATTCAGCCATATCCCAAGAGGTGTTTTTCTGACTTTCATAAATTTTTGACACAATCTATACTTTCTTATTATCTACAGAATCAAAACAGAATAGCATTCAGTGCATTTGAAAATATGGTGTCAAATGCATATTCATCACTTAAACTGTGCATAAAAAATAGAGTTTAAATACATTTCTGCACATTTGTTTAAAACTTATAACCTGAAAACATTCTATTCAGATGCACAGTCATAATGAGGTTATGAATAATTGATAAGTTACATTCTACTGAGATTTGTACTTGCGGTGTATTTGTATGTGGCCCATGAAATCAGCCATTTTTATGTCAGAAGAAACATATATATTAAATAAATAAGTCACCTATATAACCATAAATCTTTGATGATTATAGGTCATTTTATATAAAAAAAGGAAGATTCTTAAAGCATCCTCTTCAAATTGTCCCTTTAAAATTTCAGGTCCCTTTAAGCTCCCTTTAAACTTCTTTTTTATTGTTAAAAGGGAAATGGGACTCCTCTAGGGTTATAAATTATAAAAGGTTGTCGAGGAGTGTCAAATAATGGATTCCATAATTTTCAAGTTAAAATATAAAGAATTACATTACATTCCTAAGGGATTATGTTTAAAGGGAGCTTAACGGGTCCCGTTGATTTCAAAGGGACAATTTGGAGAGGATCCCTAATGTTTTTAATTATGCGGAAATACTTTCCGGCGGCAGTGTATATCACAATTTCTTTAAGACGGCACTATCTTTCTGCTACCTGATATTAGTAGAATGCATTCTATGTCATCCATCATGAGGCCAAAAAAAAAATTGTTTGGTTGCCCTCCACAGCTTTTTTCAGAGAGGGTCGGTCGGTCAGGTTTTTTTTTTTTTTTTAATACTCTCCCACGTATTGCTAGGTCTATCGGCCGCTCCAGCCTTAACAACTTCCCCCGTGACATCCAAATCAAAACAATCAAATACTTGTAGTAATTTGGGACATCCTAAACATTTTGAGGGTTGAATATCGAAAAAAGCAAAAATATAACTCTTTTTTTTTTTTTCCGGTAAGTTTTGCATATCTTTTTAGGAAAAAAAAAATTTCAATAAAAAAAAGTTTGGGTCGGGATGAAAAATAGGGTCGGTCGGTGTAGGGCAACCAAAGACAAAAACAAAAAATACCTCTCAATGCAGCCTCTTGTCATTTTCACTTTTTTAAATATTTGTAAAGACCATGTTTTGATTAAAATGACACCTCAACAAACTTCATGTGATTTCCAGAAGTCAAGTAACGGTCCGTCAAAGGTTGTCAGGTAGTAAAATGTACATTTTATCACACTCCAAAGATACTGGAGGTACGAGTAACTCACAATCATGAGCAACAATCAAAATGTGCTCATAGAGTTAACACATCGGTAAACATGAGTACCAGCTAGTTAACCCTATTTAAAATTCCCTGGTTAGACTGAATCAAGCACAAGCAGTTTCAATGTGCTATATAGATGTCCTTCTCTTGATTATCTTGATACAAACCTATTTTATGCCAAAGCAGTGTTTATAATTGTGTTGCTTGTTCACTCCCTGAAAAATGGTGTCATCTGGTTGTTGTAAATAAGGAGAATCAGTATGGTTCATTGGTACTGAAGTTTTAATTACTTGTTAACAATAAATTGCTAATATCACGTCATTCATTTGCATATCCTACACTTCTTTACCATAATTTCACTTTGCACACTGGTCATTCGGGGTAAGTAAACTTGGTTGCAAGTTGGTGTTGTTGTGTTACACAGTTATTGTTTTATTAGTTGTGTTAATTCTACTAATAAAAATGTATTCTCAAAGCCACTCCGTTGTGATTCTTATACAATGAAACCCATTAAATCATAGATATATTCTGTAAAAACCCTAATAAGACAAAATAATTCTTTTTGATACGTAATTATTTCACAAAAACGTCCGATAACTCACAAATAATTGTGTGGCCTCGAGTCATTTACATTCTGTATTATAATAACTGGCTTACACAAAATTCTGATGTTAGAAACAAACTGAATTATTTGACCCTCTATAGTTACAGGTTAACCATTTGAACCCTGATGGGCGACCGGCTCATGTGTACATGCACCGTATACGTGATGAGCCGGCTTTAAGGTCACGTGTCAGAAACTTGATGTGCCTGTCAACTAGCATGGGTGGTTACAATTTTCAATGGTTTTATTCACATCCAGAACACATCAATGAAGCTTTGAACCCATGGTTGATTAGTCATTTAGCTTTTCTTTGCCAGATAGAGGTTACAATTCCTCATATTTTCGAACATTTGATCGCTATTTTCAACAAATGTGGCTTCGCCCATTGACTATAACGTAAATGTCTGATATTTTGGTAGACATAAATAGTATTCTTTTTGAATGCTTGTCAGTGGAACAATTCAGACAACTGTAAAATGAAAATTAAAGCAAGGGAAATCAAAATCAAAGCAAGTTTAAGGTATAATATTGTGTTTTTAAACTTTGGGGTTGGTCCAGGTCAGTGGTACAGATACACATGGAATGGTCAGGGTTCAAAGGATTAAAAGGGGTTCCTTATCATAGTATGTAATAATGTTTGTAACTTCAGTAAATATGCCTTTATTTTGCATATTTTCTTAGCAAAATCGAGTGGAAATTAATACATTTCATTCATTCAAAACAATAATATTTGTGGAAAAAAGTGGAAACAACCGAAATTTATCATTAGGAATGCATTGTTCAAGTTCAATCCACTCTGCGCAATCTGAATTCTTTCTGATTGGCTACGTTATATGCGGTATTTTTGAATATGTACCAAATTGATTTGATATAAGGTGGTTCTTTCAACACACCATTAAATTAATCTTTAAAAAGTGTATTTGTCAACATTTCTTGCATTTGATCACTTTTATTGTCATAGTTTCACAACTGAGTTGCTCCTAGCTTTGTTTTAATTTTAGTCATTATACCCTACAACCTCATCCCCAGTGTCACAGTAAAGTGTTATAAAGCAAATACTACATGGTTATATTGGTGAAGAGGTAATCTATCTATACCTCGATACTGGCAATGAGACTATTATTCCCCATCACACATAAAAATGTTTTCCTTCAGGTTTGAACACCAGGAAATGGCTTTCCTATACTTTTATATGGTAAAAGGGGCATTTTTAGTGTATTTTTCTCATATTTAGAATTCTTCAATGAACAAATGGGCATTGTCGGGTTAAAGTATGACATGAATTCTACAGTTAGTGTGAGTTTCAACAAAATTAATCACTTGGAAAATCATCTTGAAAATCTGCGTTGAAGAAAATGAGGTCATACTGGCTTTATTTTACCCCGTATAACTTTTGAAAATCTGGTTGGGTGGGCGTTTTACGCCGAATCTTTCTCGTTGAGTAATATTTGACTGCTTATCAATTAAATGTCAAAAAATGAAACAAGATACTTCAATTTAACAATGCAATATGAAATCTTCATAGTTGAGGGGTGCTCTGTCAAAAATGAGAGGAAAGTCGCACATTTCAAAATTGAGTTTATGACATATTTTAATTCTCAACAATCTCAGCTTTTGAATAATATATATAATATGTCACACTTTCCTTCTCCATTCTTCATGTAGAGATAGAAATCCAAAGCAGTCCACTGAATGAATTGCAATAAAAATTTGTGTCAAATCGATTTCAAAGATACTGATTACTGCAGTGTATAATGGCAACATTCAATCAATTAAACCGTGAATTGCACTTCCCGGCAAAGTTGACCTTCAAAATTTTAAGTATAGGTAAACACTTGCATGAAGGCATTTTACGTCAAAAAGCGAAATTTGACTTTTTCATCCTATTTTTACTTTAAATGCCATTTATTCAAAATGTAGATTTGCAACTTTCCTCTCATTTTGCCAGAGCAGCCCACATTTTATTACACATCATAGCCCAATTTCAACCCTTTTAGAGTAGGCTTTTTGGATGCCCCGTGAGCAATTAGTCTGCCTAATTGACTTGGCTTGGTTCTCAGTAGCTATTTAGGGGTGCACCATTAGATTTCCAGGGGGGAGTTTCTGGAAAAAAAGAAATCCCCTCCACAGGCAGAATAAAAAAAAATTCCCCCCTGAACATGGAATAGGCAGAAAAACAGTAAAATCCAGGGAAAAGAATTCGCTCCCGAATGGGGTGCAAAAGAAAATCAACCCCGAACCCAATTTCCTGCTCCCCCTGGAAATCTAATGGTGCGCCCCTTAGTGGTCACCTCAGATGACACTCAATAGGGTCTAGCATGTCTACAGGGGTGTGATTTGCCCAGATTTGTCTTGATTTCCAGACTTTTTGTGATATATCCCAGGATTTCTTCATGAGTAAATCGCTAGAAAAACTGATCACACAAACGGGGAAAAATAATGTTAAAGGAATTTTAATCTGAAAGTGCCTCTAAAATGATGTTTCCTGCAATATTTAATGTGTAGAAACCCTCTGGCTTGGACCCCCGGCCATGAAGACTCTTCGCTCTATAACATTCTTCCAAGATTTTTTTAAAAGCCTCAATCACAGCCCTGTGTCTAGTATTCCAACTAGAGTGAAACATCCTACACCCTTTTGGGTATCAATTGAAGGACAACATTTTCTGTGTGTGATCAGTATCTCTAGAAAGATAGATTGCACTCCTGAACGTTTAACCATGAAATGGTTGTGTATTCTTTGTGTTTCGTAAGTGCTACATGTTTTTCAGAAGTGGTTTAGAGCAGTTTTTAAGTTTTAAGCTGTCATGAAAAACTCATTTAGTTAAGTATAATACTAGTCCTGCCATTTGGCTGTAATACTGTTTTGTAACATTTAGTTTTTGTAGGTATTGGATTTTTTTGAATAATAAAGTTGAGCTTTTTCAGAGTCTCTTGCCACCTATCACATGGGGTAGAGGGGCATTGTCCTCCTCGCTAGTTTTGTTTGTGCTCCCTCTCTGACCAAAAGTAGGAAATTTAGCAATTTCTTGCAAAATTCAGTGGTTTGGGGTTAAAATGCTTAATTTGGTTTCTTTGCATGATCAGAATTCAAATGAGATAAAATGTACATAAAATTAGCAAATTTGGGTAAGACTCTTGAAATTTTAGATGTTTTGCTCTCAACCCTCAGAGTCTCTTGCCACCTATCACATGCGGTAGAGGGGCATTGTCCTCCTCGCTAGTTTTGTGCTCCCTCTCTGACCAAAAGTAGGACATTTAGCAATTTCTTGCAAAATTCAGTGGTTTGGGGTTAAAATGCTTAATTTGGTTTCTTTGCATGATCAGAATTCAAATGAGATAAAATGTACATAAAATTAGCAAATTTGGGTAAGACTCTTGAAATTTTAGATGTTTTGCTCTCAACCCTCAAAGTGTCAATCATGGCCAAAATGTTACAGCCACTACAGAGGCTTCAGTGCGTAATTTCTTGATTTAAATTGTTTATGCTCACGCTGTTGACGCGCGCGTGTTAAGAGTAGCATATCCAGCTCGATTTAAATAAAAATTAACATATGCAAATTTGGGGTTTGTGAATAAGTGCATGAACAAGGGACAACAGAGGGTATACGATACAATAAGAATATAATCTGCAAACTTAGCGTTGCAGACTATAACAAACATCTAATCAGTTTTACAGACTACAAGAATCGTCTGCAAACTTGTCAGTGTTGCAGACTATAACAATCCTCTGATCAGTTTAATAGACTACAAGAATCGTCTACAAACTGGTCAGCTTTTTAGACTATAACAATATTAATTTCACAGACTACAAGAATCGTCTGCAAACTGGTCAGCTTTGCAGTATGTAACAATCGCCTGCAAACCAATTAGTTTTACAGACTACAAAGAATCGTCTGTTTTAATCAGCTTTACAGACTATAAGAATTGTCTGTAATCCATGAAATTTGTTTATTATAAAATTTGTCTACAAATTTTTAGTCAACCAATCAGTTTGACAGACTACAATATTGTCATCTGCTTCAGTTGTAGGTGAAAATAAAGTGGTTATGATATTTCTATCAACGTTGATCAATTCTCAAAATGTAGTCTGCTATTCAATACTTTTAAGTTAAAAGTGTCCATGTTAATTACGTATTGATAGCAACGGGTCGGTGAACATAACAAGGATGCAATAAGCTTTTTGTGTGTGAAAATGAAGTTGAATAATTCAGAGGTTGTTTAGGTTGCAAAATTAATTAAAAATATTTTCTATACTATTTTCAACTTGATAAATATTTGAAGTGCATGTATTTACAAAAAAGGAAGGGCTCTACAGCTGCATTTGTATTTCATGGTTTTTTTAGAACCTTTTATGATTCTTTTCAGACATCAGGGGACAAATAGGGGTTGTTTTTCTCCAGAACCATTTTTTTCCAGTATTGGTGTTAGAGTAGAAAAGATAATATCTTGATGTATTGTTGTTTATTGATTAGTGGATGATAGAATATTATGATTAGTGGATGTAAGTTTTCATTTATTACTAACTGATATATTTTATATAACACTTTGATGTAGTTTATCTAACATCAGAATTTATGTTGTTTGTAATAAGTCCTTAAGAGGTCACTTCAAAATTCAACCGGTGGTTTACTGCCTAAAACTGAGTTTCTGGGTGGTTGTCATTGTTCAGAACAAGAGTAACTGACTGGAGCGCGGAGTTCCAGGAGATCAACTCGTCATGTGATAGCTGCCATTTGTCAAAAATTTGAATTGTCCACTTTATAATCTCCAGTCTTTGGTCAGTGGTTCTTGAAATGGTTCTTCAGGTGACTGTCACCTGAAGAACCATTTCAGAAACCACTGACATAAGATCGGGAAGTTTTGAGTGATTTTTCACATTCTTGTGACATGGCATAAAATAAATATAACTTAAGGCAGCCTTTGCAGAAATGAATTTTTTGCACTCACATGATGAACTGCCAGTTGAGTTTTGAAATGTTCCATTATAGAATTTCTGATTCTGCAGCTAATTGAGAATTAGACAGTCATGATCACTGACAGAGAACTTCTTACTTGTCCTATATTCAAAAGCTGCTTGGCGACAAAGATAACTTGCTGCAACCAAATACTATCCGGACACTGGCTCAAAATAGAAGTGAATGGAGAAAATATGTGATCGCCGAACGATGATGATGATGATCACTGACAATTCATTTATTCAAAGAACTTGGTTGCTATTTTCATAAATGTGCCTTCAATGCTGTCAATGAATAATCTATTTGAATTTGAAAAAGACTTTGGCCCGTATTCCAGAAAGGTGTTTAGCTAAACCACGGTTTTAGTTCTCCTCAACAGCACGGCTCATTGAACTGTTCCGCTTGAAAGCTGCAACAGTGCATATCATTCCTGGACAGTTGAAGTTAAGTTAAACTTAGGTTTAGCTAAACACCTTTCTGGAATACGGGCCCAAGTGTTTAACTTCTGTAAATATGTGTATTTTTCAGGATTGGGATTTTGGGAATCGTTTTTTTTTTTCAAATTTGAGTGAATTTATATTCTGATTTGTCAAGGAACTTGATTGCTGTTTTTACATAAATGCCTCTAATGTTGTCAATGAATAATCAGTTTAAATTAGAAAAATACCAAGTGTTTAACTTTTGTAAATATCCTGTTGGGCGGTGGGGTTGGGTGGGATTACTTACATTGATGAGGTATACGTATATGTGCCTGCCTTTTCGGGTGGGGTTTCACAGATTTTGGTATAGCGATGGGGTGGCTTTCATCAAAAGTAAATGCACCCAATTTGTCTAAATTGGATGTATTTTGAGAAATTTTGCTTTTTGGTCAAAATTGGTATACTGATGGGTCGGTTTTTCAGTCAAAAATAGGTAAAGCGATGGTCAAATTTTCAAAATCGCAGGCACATATACGTACTAAATTTTTTGAGGAGCCCCCAGGGGTAAATATGTGCATTTTTCAAAAAATGTTTGAAAAAAAGTGTGTAAATCTCCAATTCATAATTTTGTTCACTTCAGGATGAACGAAAGAAAGAGCAGGCTATCGCAGAAAAGGAAGCCTTGAGTAGTATGGAGGTATCACAGAGGGCAGCGATGTCAGGCGAGGAGGATTTCATGGATGAGGGGAAAAATGAAATGATTTCATTAACATCAATCAAGGATCCTTCAGGTAATAATAATAATAATAATAATAATAATAATTCCGGCATTTATATTGCGCCTTTTCCAGTGGATACAAAGCGCTGGCCATTATTATTACG
>JXSR01S009090.1:37114-55545 GCA_000969725.1 Ophiothrix spiculata
TTATGCCCAAGTCACATTAAAAACAAGAATCTTCTCTGTCTGACTGGACCTATGAGTCTACCAGTGGAACCTCATCATAGTGATCACGAGAGTGACGAACACTTGCATATTATTATTGTTAACAGATATGAATTAAGGTTTGAAACAACCCACAAGACCTTACTCACAGGTCACACTGGAAGCAATCTTTTCTGTCTTGCTAGACCTATCATGAGTCTACCGGTGGAACCTCATCATAGCACATTGTGTATTAATGATTTTTTTCAATTTTTTTGTAACTACACTTTTGGGTGTTGTATGATGTATTCTTTTAAAACTATAGAGGTGTTCTTTATGAATCTGCACAAATTAACTTAACCAGGGGCAGACTTTTCATGAGGTTTGTGTTGGACGCGTTCATCAAAGAACAAATTTCTATGAACAATGATCATTCACCGTTTCTGGACCAAAACTCTGGAACAATTTGCCTTCAATAATCAGGAATGTAGCTCCAACAATGACTACTAGTCTCAAAATTGTAGTTTTTGAGGACTATCATGAGTGACTGCTTGTGAAATTATCTATAACTTAACCAATGTTTCTTCTATTGTACACAATTCTCTATGTGTAATTGCAAGAATTTGTATTTGTATGAATAGTGTTAAGGTTTTGTCACAAGCATGTACAGCGCTCAGCGGCATCTTTGTTATGAGCGCTTAAAAATCTGTCATTATTTTTATTATTATTATTATATAAAGAATCTGGTCCCTTTTCTTACAGGCGGTCATCAGTAGATAATTCAGACCACAACGGATACGTACCCGACTCAGACAGTAGACGTACATCGATAGCTAGCTGTAACGGCGGCTCGCGACGCAACTCCTACATCTCATGCAATGGTGGGTCATACATGGCACAGCTAGACACGCAGATACCGTCATCGGAAAATGAAAAAAGCGGTTCTGACGGGGATGGCCTCGAAGATCCTGATGCCCTAGATGAAGCTGTAAGTCATCCCTCTCAAAATTTAGCTAACAGTATCCTTACCCTATGCCCAACCCATTTATTGTGTGTCATATCACCACTAAGCCGATGTTTTTCAAACAATGGTAACACAAATTTGGAGTATGGGGGCGCCATTGTTAATGCGACCCACCCTATATTTTGTTGACATTGTCCTAACAACTTTGTCTGGCCTATTAGTCTCAGGAAGCTTACCCTCTGTCCAAGCAGACCACATCATGTCTTATTTGTGCTTGTTCAACTGTCATTCATGAGTTAACTGTGCATATTTTAGGGAGCGTTCAGAGATAATTGTAAGTAGCATGATTCTGGCATTGGTTGAAATCAAAACATTCATATCAAATTTATTTTCGCGCATGTGAACATTAACGAATATGGAATATCCTTTGCAACAAATTCACATAATGTTTCGCGGTGCATTTATTTTCGAGGTAATCCCATTTTGCACGAAAAGCGCGAAAAAAACCACTTATACAGTACCATAATTGTTCTTGTCCAATTGTTAACATGTTGTCGTTGTTCATCATCCTATTTCATCATCATCATCATCATTCTGTGATTTCATCAATGTTCATCATCGTTCAGTGATTTCATCAATGTTCATCATCGTTCAATAATTTCATCAATGTTCATCATCACTCACATGATTTCATCAATGTTTGTCATCGATTATACAGACTTTATTCATTGTTTTTGTCAAACCAAATTTTCTACATCACCCAGTGTAGATATGTTTTTGGGTGTTAACATATTTGTGCCTTTATGCTGAAGCAAGCAACGCAAATTGGCTGAACCTTTGACATGTCAAAAATTAAATTATTCAAGTGAATAATTGTATTTTTCATCACATGCATATGCTCACAATGCTTTATGAACACGGCACTTTGGCTAGTAACACTTGCTGCTAATAGATTGGCTGGTTGGTTTGTGCATATGAACCTTTGGCGTAAAAACACACTCAGATGTGGAATCATGATTTTTAATAATCTTCTTGTAATTATAAAGGTCACTATAGATTTTTCATAATTTTATATTTTATGACTTTTGGGTTTTTTAGACAGACCATACATAAAAAATCAAAAAAGGCAATGTTTTTGACCTTGTTTTGTTTATGATATGAATGTGGTTTAATAGCAATTAAGAAAACTTTTGCTCTTATTGTAACCACAGTGTATTTTTTTGCATACTTCCAAATTTGGAAATAAATACAGTATATAAGGTTTATGTGCAATCACAAAACAAAAACATTTGTTCTTTTACTTTAGTTGGTTTTAAAAAATCTAATAAAGCATTGATTAGCACCAATAATTAATATCAAAGGTTCCCCCATCTGATTTTAAATTTCATTTGCTACACAGGGATCACATTACTAACTTGCACAAAAGGCATGAATAAAGTGTAAGGGACTGCTTAAGAACTCAACCGACAGCTGACCACCCGAATTGCCGGTTGCCATTGTAAAGAATAGCAACTGGCCAGAATATCCGGTTCTGGGCGGTCATCTGCCGGTTGTGTTTTGAAGAGATCCCTAAATCATCATTTCATCATGAGACAGACAGTTCAGTTTTCAAATGGGTTTGATGTTTAAATCATAGGCTATGTTTGCAAATAATTTGTTATGACTACTCAAGACTGGTTTGTACACTAGTCATGACTAGATAAATTGAGCCAACTAAACAATTGTGTTCATACATGACCACAAGTGAATGTTACTTACTAATGGGTCGTATACAAGGCACCTGTAATGCGAGGGACATACGTCCGTGTCATAATTCCTTGAACAAAATTAATCATGTAACTGCAAAAATGTACGGTGCTAGTTGTATTTAGTCCTTGACTATTGCACTGGACCACATGAGCCATATTACCGTACTGACTCGAGTAATGTCCCACCTTTTTTGAATGTGAACTTGGATCAAAGTTAGGGGCTGGGACTTTACGAGAGGACGCATGAGAGAGACAGAACTAACCGGTCGATCTACAGAGGTAAACAATGCCAGTGAACTGTCTGACCAAGAGGAATCAAATCAATCTATTCATTGTAATGTTTTGAATCAAATATTTCAGGATTCAGTGTAGCAAATATTCTTTAAAATTATCCCCAAGAGTATTTTCAACAAACACTTACAAGAACGTACCGATCAAGGTTAATTATGATGAAATTATTTTTGCACATCCGATCGTGACATTCGCCATTTTGGAATTTTGTTACAGTAACATTCGCGATTGCGCATGTCCGTTATACCATTATATGAACGTAAACATCGCCATCTGTTGAAACTTAGAACATATAAAAACAGTAAAAAGGTGTATATTCATCCACGATCAGCCGTGATATTCCCACAAATTATAAGACATTTTGGATAAAATGTACCCATTTCTATCGTAATTGAGATTATTTGCGACTATTTTTTAAAGCAGATTTTGATATTATGATAAATTTCTAGGTGATTCAGAAAATTATGGCCACAAATAAAATGGTATTGGGATGATAATTTGGTGACTTTTAAAGAATACCAACGGGACTTTACCCGCGTGTACATTAATTTCCTGAAAATGTTTGTAAATATATGGGTGGTACATTGTGCGAAGATGGGGTTTTACATGCGTCAGTACGGTATTATCTTGAAAACTGAACTAAGTAACAATAACATCTCCACTGCCATCACCATTATCATCATCATGTTCATGTTCATTTTCGTTGTCTAATTATCACTACCATAATCCTTCCATTGCCATCATTTCACAACAGCCTTATGAAGAAAAGGAACGGAGAACTATAGCAGGCCTATTTCGGGTAAAACATCATCTCGATGTCTTGAGCAGATGTTTATCTCAGATATTTATTATTCACTAAAGCTGCTATCTTAGCTCACTGCAAACTTCACTTCTCCAGTAATGGAACCTCACTCTGTCACTTATCATATTATCATACATATGTTGTAGGCAAAATAAACATTTATTGGCCAATGTAAACAAAAATCCATGGTAGGGGTTACAATTACAAATAATAGGGCCCTGCAATCTGTATTTTTGTTTACGCGGTCCAATAAATTATTGTTCGGCCTATAGTCTTTCTTCTACTCTGTTCAGATATAACAAAAGTTGTCGGCAAGTGACTTAAGCAATCCAATCTTGCATTTCATATTGAGCCACTTTGGACCCCATTGGAAACAAGTTTTCTATAGGTAGCCAGACTTAATGGGTCATCCGTGCACATTTCGGATTTGGTGTTTGATTTTAAACTGTATTGTTTTTTGTAAATTTGTACCATTGTATCTCTATTATTATTGTTTATTGTTCTCCGGAATGTGCTGAATAAATAACAAACAAACAAACACTTTAAAAGATTCCACCAACATTGTTTCTGTACCATAATGTTCCCCAGAACAATGCACTTTTCAAAAACTGGTGTTGATTTTATCTGGTTGTCATGGTAACCAGGCACAAGGGGTATCAAAAAGTTCACCAAGATCACCAAGAAGAAATGCAGCCAGGAACATAAATTTATTATGTGACCCTTATGTCATCTTTACATAGCCACTGTGCAAAGTAACACATTTTTCCCACTTAAAACTGACAGTCCACAGGCCAACTTTGTAGAGGTCCTCTTTTTGTAAAAAATATCCACATTGTATTTTGCTAAAAATCAACATTTTCAGGTCAGCCTTGCTTTATTACGTCATTGTGACATCATTTATTAACCAATTACCATAATTGTAGTATCAATTGAAAGAGCAGATCTTAGCTCATACTATGGTATCAAACTTCTAAACTTTGGGCGTATCATCATGGAATTATTAGGATGTAACCCTTAAAGGGGCATTGGACAAGTTCAGCATCATCCCCTAACTTTTTCCAAAGCAATTTGAGATTTTTGCATCAGTTGAAGTACTAGCAGTAATAATGACAGTATGCAAAGTTTCATTGTCAAATTCAAACCCTATATATCAAAATATTTAAATATTCTTTTAGTTTTAATTATCGTTGTCGACAACGATAAATACTGCCCACTATAGTTGATTTTTTTTAAATTGGCCTTTTCAGGAGATCGTATGCAAACTCCAAAATTCTTTTGACTTTTCTGCAATCTATGATGTGAAAGGAATTTGTTACAAACAAATCTTTGACTCTTTCTTGATATATAGCATCAATAAATACGTTTAGAGAATAGCCTCATACCCAAGATCAACAAACATAATAAAACTCAAATTTTTGACTTTTCTGAAGGTTTTGATCAAAATTTTCTCGAAATCTGGTAATTGATTGTTATTTTTTAACATATTAAGTGTAAATCATCCACAAATAAAATTTCAAAATGTTGTACAATGCCCCTTTAAAATGCAGGGATTTAATCACATCACATTCCTGTAATTTCTCCCTGCAGTTTATCTGGTTAGCAGAGGCAGGTTGTGGATATCTATTGACATCTGTATAAAAAGTGTAAATGCCATTGATATCATTTTTGCACCACAATGAACGAGTGACCATCGTGACAAAAGTTCATCAACATAGCTTGTTTCCTTCTGGGTGAACTTTAAAACTTTTTGATACCCCCTCGTATAGACATCTGGTTTGCTAAATACTGAAACAAACATAACTCAAAAATGAAATATTGAATCAATATTATTTTTGGCATGAATAAAGAGAAGAATAATATACTCACAAAAATAATGTAACTTGTCAGAATACTATATTTAAACTTGAATTTGGGTGTAATTTATCATAGCAACCAATTCAAAATGTTTGACTTGGAGGACCTACTCAAGTTGTCAATGAGTATTTGCTTAAATTAACTGAACATGGTACAGGACTAAACACAACTTTCTGGTATATCTGAACAGAGCCTGATATGGCAAAGCTATAAGAGAATCTCTCTTATTCATGTTATTTTCAAAGAGAGACATATTTCACTTGTTCATATGTGTGTTTTTTTTGTTCCCACAGTTTTACATATAAATGTTACATATTTGTTTGCTTATGAATGTCAAACTTCACTTCAATCAACTCTTGTGCAAGAAAGTTTTATGTATATATGGGTGGCACAGTAGAAACTGCCTTTAGTTATGAAAGAGCATCGATTGTCTGATCATTTAGGCAGCAATATTTATTTGAAAAAATAACTTGTACATATCTGAAATGTGTATAGTACAGTTCTTTCTTTGTTTAGTAAAGTTCTATACTCTGTAAATCTTGAAGTATGCAACAAGCAGCCGATTAACGCACAAAAACCAATATGACCATACAGGGAAGTAAATTAGTCCATATTTCTCGAATCATTAGAAAGTACCAAATCTTGCTGAATATTCAAATGAATTTATTTACAATGTTTGTCCATGTGTTAGCAATGAAATTTGCCCCTAAAAATACCAAAATTATGACGAATTCATGTAAAAATATATTGATACGCAGTGATTCGGCCTTAATCAATCCTAATCAATCATTGCTAGTCTCTTCCACAATACATAACCACCAGTTCACAATGTTGTAGAATACAAGGGATATGCTATGGATCTTGTAACAGAGTCTGATTGCTTGTTGCATACTTCAGGGTTTATAGAGTATAGTGCATGCAAATGTTCCTGGAAGAGGAATGCATAAAAGGAATGTTCACAAATATTTATCTGATATTAGCATGATTTGTTTTAGCTGTATGAAATATCTCAGTTCTGTAATGTGTTCTGTTCTTTCCTCTTACTTTTTGAATATTTCAGGATTTCTGCATTATCATTAATTTTTTTTGAGTTTGTACCAATTATAACAATTTTGATAAAGTTGAAGATGTGCTTACGCCAAAATCATGAGCTGGGACTGAAAATTGGCCAATAAAGCAAGGAAAAGAATCTTTTTAAACATTTTCAGAAACTTGTTGCGCTAATTTTCCCAGCTCCTATCAATGGCGCACTATACGGCCCTAGCAGGAACACTGACTGCAATATTAATAACTTATTTCATTGTTATAGTATGTTTTTTGTTTGTTTTCCCTCTATCATAATGCATGCATGAACCTGCATATTCATTTGTCTTGACGAATGACTTGCTAAATGTATCAAAACAAGATTATTACTGTGGCACATAAAAAGAATGATGAAGTTGCTGTTAAATATAGGCAAGATAGGCAACAAAAGAGTGATTCCAATGTATGGTGTTTGAGATGTCAGGTAATTTCAGTACTTTGTCTTGCATTTACTATATCTGCTATAATTTGAGGTGAAGGCAAAAAATAATGAATATCAATAGACACTAACAACATTAATTTGGAAATAAATAACTTCATTTCACTGTGGTTCAGGGATGATGGCCTAACAAGAACTAGAGCTTTATCTATGAAAAGTAACTTTTTAGAAATTGTATAGGAAAACTAGGGTGCAAACTTTTATCACTCAGTCGATCAAACTATAGCAGTTTCATTGGGTAATAGCTGAAAACGATATTTCTGTATTGCATAAAGCTAGGATTCCTTTTATCTGTTTGTGATGCAGATGCGGTGCGTTTTGCACTGTAAGGGTACTAGTAGTAGTATAATTTAAAGCATATGATTGAATAGGATTAAGTTGAAGCTGAGATTAAATTTTGACCGTCCATTTTCAATGCTATTCTGCATGCGTTTCGCATGCGGTGTGTTTTGAATGCGGTGTGTTTTCAACGAGAGTGATTCCTTTTATCCGGTCCGTTTGCGGTGCGGCTATCCGGAAACCCATGCATTTATTTGAATCGGTCCCTGGAATTTACCTATAAATTATACCACTACCAGTACCCTTACAGTGCAAAACACACCGCATCCGCATCGCAAACGGATAAAAGAAATCCTAGCTTTATGAGACTGAATCTGAAAGATTATATTGTAAGCTTTAAAATGACACCTTGCTTTTAGTTATTGAATGTTCGATTGCAAAGTTACATCCAAATTGGTAAAAGGCATCAAACTGATTCAGAAAACTATAGTTCTGATCAAATCAAGTTTAAAGTTTCTGTACTGGTAAAACTTGAATGGAGAAAGGATTTGTATCTTGTTTTTTTACACATTAATCTTATGTTTTGGATGTTAGAGCCTGATTAATATGATAGAGTACACTTCAAAGGTAACGTTTCTGATGAAATTAGAAATTCGACCTTGGATGTGATTCTTGACTATGCTCAGCTTCAGTGGCCCGTATCTCGTAATTTACTATGCCGGTATTAAGGTACCTTTCATTATGGTGGGTCACATATTATACTTTTGTGGAAATTGTGGTAATGATATTTGTTCCTATTCTGTTTCCATTTTTTGTTTGATCGCATTACATTCTGCATGGGTATTGTCATGTTTGCACGTCTTTGCAAATCCTGCTTTATTCACCCTACACTATAAATAGCAAGTTCAACATATGTTTGTAAGTGCATCCCGACTGCTTTGCTACTTTTACAGATTTACACTGTTTCTATTTATCTGTATTGGAAGTACATTCTTGTAAAACCCTTTTTTCCCTTTTATGACATTTCTCCTAAACGTATCCCATTATTTATAAAATCAAAGTTAGATTGATCTTATTCGACACTTGTTTTCCTTCCGTAACTCTCATGAATAAACTCTTTGTTTTTTTCTTCCTCTCTTTTACTTTGATATTCTATTTCATCTGATTTTGTCAGAGTATTTATTTTGACAGCTATCTTCTATTCCATAACTCTTATTAATAAACTCCCGTTTCCATAACTCTGATATTATGTTTCTTCTGAACTTATCTTCTGGATATAATAATATATTATTAATTCCTAGCTCATTCCATAGCGATAGTCACAAACGTTGCTAAACCTTGCATGGCATCTGTCATTGAACATGGGAGTATTTAGGTTTCATTAAGAGTCGAGTACTTCAATTCTTCATTTATGTTACAGAAATTTGGCAAAATTTAGTGCAAAAAGAAGATATCTGGACCTTCCCACCATGCCTCGTTTCCGATGGAGTATGTTGTATGGGTTGTAGTGAGAGGGTTTAGTAATCCTTCCCATCATGCCTCATTTCCAATGGAGTATTTTTGTATGGGTTGTAGTGATAGGGTTTAGTAATGAAACATATCTGAAATGCAAAATTGGGATGAGGTCTGCTAATTATACCTTTTTAAAATACTAAACCCTCTCATTACATCCTGTACAAAAAATCCCATTGGAAGCAAGGCATGATGGGAAGATCACCTCAAAAATAGGCTGAAAACATAGTCGGCCTCAAAACAAAATTTTCGCTACCAAACATTTGGTTGTGACGTCACCAAATATTTGCCATAGAATTTAAAGTATGAACCGGTAACAAACATTTGGTGCAATGTATATGGCAATTCAATTCATGTGCAATCTAGCGCGAAATTTTATTTGGTCTCAACTTGGTGTTGAAGTTATTTTATTTGGAGTCACTCGTCATTTTGACGTCACAACCAAATGTTTGGTAGTGACAATTTTGTTTGGAGGCCGATTGTGTTTTCACCCATAGCCTTATGAGGGATATCTTGCTTTACTAAAATATTAGGCTATAGTTCAGTCAGGGGTGTGATTTGCCCAGATTTGTCTTGATTTCAAGACTTTTTGTAATAAATCCCTGGATTTTTTCATGAGTAAATCGCTAGAAAAACTGATCACACAAACTGGAAAAATCATGATAAAGGAATTTTAATCTGAAAATGCCTTTGAAATGATGTTTCCTGCAATATAATGTGTAGAAATCCTCTGGCTTTGACCCCTGCCATGAAGATGCTCCGCTCACGTTGCTTTTTCGCTCTATTACTTTCTTTCAAGATTTTTTTAAAAACGTCAACCACAGCCCTGCAGTTCTTTCCATGGTTGACTGGGGACAGATTTGTTCTCATTTATTGACAACATTTTTCAAATTATTGAGAGCCATCAATTTTTTATCTGATATGGTTAGATCTAGTGATATATCAACAAAATCATCCATTGAAAGTAAAATATTCGCTCAAGTTCAAAATAAAGAGCCATGTAATGTTCAGTAATACTAGATGCCCTTTCTTCTGAGTACTCAAATTATTTGTATCACTCGTAATATTGCCACTCTCGCATTGATTAAACTCCTTATCTTATGTCTGTTGTCTCACTTCACTTCTTTTTAAGGTTGGGGTAGACCTTCAAATGGCATAAACAGTTTTTGTACTCTAACTAATTGCATAAACTATATAAAAGTATACATTTTTAGAAGTGAATTTTTTAATACAATGCTAAAAATAGGTCAAAAAATGTAAAAAATCCCACCTCTGCCACCAAAATGGCAATTTTTTGCCTATTTTTGACATTTTTTCAAAAATTTAGATAAAAATCAAAAATTTTAGAAAACCTTTCCTAGACATTTGTTTCTTAATTCAAAAAGCAAAAAAGTTGAAAATTTCACGAATGCAGATTTTAGTTGGGCTTTCCAGAAATTTTGGGGGCAAAAAATATGGTTTTTGGCATTTTATGCCAAAATTGACTTTTTGAACAAAAACTGATATCATCATCATGTTCAGGGTAAAAATTCGCCTCTAAAATGTATACTTTTATACAGTTTATGCAATTAGTTTGAGAGTTAGAGTACAAAAACCATTTATTCTAGTTGAAGGTCTACCCCAGCCTTAATACCTGATATTCTGTTTCTTTAAACCAGACATTTCCATTAAAATTCACATTCAAGATATTCCCAAAGGGGAAAAGAAGACATCAGGACCTTCCCATCATGCCTTGCTTCCAATTGCAATTTTTGTATGGATTGTGATGAGAGGGTTTAGGGAAGAAACATATCTGAAATGCAAAATTGGGATGAGGTCTGATGATTGTGCTAAGTTTCATCCCTAAACCCTCTCATTAAAACATGTACAAAAATCCCATTGGAAGCAAGGCATGATGGGAAGGTCCTGATATCTTCTTTTCCAAAGGGGTGTCATAATATGTTTTCTTTTTCTGTATGCTCTATTCATCTATCAGCTTTTTGCTTATTTCTCAAAGATGAATTTGCATTAATCTTTCTCTATATATATATTATTAAATATGCATTAATCTTTCTCTCTCTCTCTCTTTATATATATATGCATTAATCTTTCTCTCTCTCTCTCTCTCTATATATATATATATATATATATCTGTGGAATGACTAACAATTAACAACATAGTGCAGCCAAATCTACTGAGATTGTTTCCATTTTTTGTGAAAACAACTGCACACTCATTATCATGTAAAGTAGTCTTAAATAAACCTTTTCATTCTGGGCGGGACCAAATAGCACCATGTGTGAACATCAAAACAATCAAATCGATTATCAAGTCACGCAGCAGCAGAACCGTCAAATCATGCGAGCTCACGAGTATTGAGTGAGCTACGTGTGAACTTAAACCTCGGCACACAAGACGTGAAAAAGTGATTACATTTATTTTCGGCGAAAACATGAAAATTAATGTAGTGCAAAATATACCACTTATACAGTTGACTGCTATTGCATTTGCTACTTTTTGCATCCACTTGAGAAGTGATCTTTGAAAGTTTTACATAATTTACTTAGTCACATGCTTTGATTTTAAGTGTTTGAACTATATATTTAGATGAGTGTGTTCAAATTGTGTTTTAATATGTTTCAGTTATTCGGAGCATATGTCCAGAAAATTCAGAGATTTTTGGACTGACTTTATAAATGTTGTTTTCTTTGTAGAATTGTGATTGCACTAAATTTCTACCTGAGCCCAAGGGCTGCTTCAAAACAAGAGAAGAATATGCGCTGTATATACTATCACCTCAAAACAAGTAAGTCATAAGCCGAAAACATACTCGGCCTCCAAACAAAATTTTCGCTACCAAACATTTGGTGGTGACGTCAAAATGACGAGTGACTCCAAACAAAATAACTTCAACACCGAGTTGAGACCAAATAAAATTTTGCGCTAGATTGCACATGCTATTGAATTGCCATATACATTGGGACTAAATGTTTGCTACCCGTTCATACTTTAAGTTCGATGGCAAATATTTGGTGACGTCACGACCAAATGTTTTGTAGGAACAAATTTGTTTGGAGGCCGAGTATGATTTCGCCCTTACTCTGCACATGTGTGCAGGTACAGATTTTGAGAAGAAAAGATATTGTTTCCTTCCCATCATGCATTGAGCTTTATGGATCTATTTGTATAGAAAGTAATGTGAAAAGCTAGTGATGAAATTGGCTGGAATTATAATATATTGTTGTAATCTTGCTGCATTTTGGGATGTTTTATCACAAATATTCATATAGTCTCCTGTACAAATAATTCCATAGGAAACAATGCATGTGTTGTTTTTTGGTCCAAGTGAACTTTTATATTTAGCGTGGAATAGTTAGGTAGTATTCAAATGAGATTAATCTGTGGAATGGTTAAACGATATGTTCAAGTGAGCTTATAGTTATAATCAAGTGTGGAATGGTAGCAGTGTGTTCAAGTAAGCTTACTCTGTGTTGGTGTGAGCTTATCAAGTGTGGAATGGTTAGGCAATGTGTTATAAAAGGTTAGCTACTGAAGTTTGATGGGTATATTGCTAGGCTTTACTGAGCCTCTGTGACCCCATATCCAGTTTCACTCCAATATCTGTCAAGCTGCTGCTTGAATTGGCTAAGAGTTTTAACATTAACCCCATGCTCTGGCAGACTGTTTCACTGGTTGATAACTTGTACTGAGAAGAAGTTACTTCTACAGTTGAACTATAAAACGATAACTATATAAACTCACTTGAACACACTGCCTAACTATTTAACACTAGAACTGAAAGCTCACTTGAACTTTTTTTCAAGGTTGGCTTGTACAGTTTGAATGTGTGTCCTCTTATTCGGCTACTTTGTTTGTTGGCTGTGAAAAGCATCAGTTGTTCATGTTAGCTTTACCAAATGTGGAATTTTTAGGCTACGTTTTGAATGAATGTAATTGATTTTATTTTTCTCTCTGTTTCTAGATTCCGTCATATGCTTAATTTCTACATAGCACAGAAATGGTTTGATTACACCATATTAGCCATAATCTTTGCAAATTGTGTTACTTTAGCGATGGAGAGACCAGCAATAAAACCTGATAGTTTGGTAAGAATAGTAATAATTGTAATCCCTAAAGATTAATTCACTATGGAAACAATATTTCTTTGTAATAGTAGCTCACATAACTTCAGATGGTGTGCTGTGATGTGAATTTGATCTGTGGCACTCTGTTTGCGCTCATTTTTGCTCATTAGTAAAATTACGATAATGATGATACTCATTTTATGAGAGGGAGCCTCATTTGATGTGTCAAAATCCATGGACTTGGGACAGTGTTAAAGACATATGTTGTTTCACTGAATGCATCAAAAGTAGTCAAAACCATGTTTTTGGCCAAATTTACTCTTGATGTAAGGCATAAGTTCTGTCTATATTGTTTAGAAAACAAGAACAAAATGAAAATCGGTAGTCTCTTTTGTAAATGGCGGTCAAAAAAACAATTTAAAGGGGCATTGGACAAGTTCAGCATCATCCCCAAACTTTTCCCCAAGCATTTTGAGATTTTTGCATCATTTTGAAGTATCAGCAGTAATAATGACAGCATGCAAAGTTTCATTGTCAAATTCAAACCCTATGTATCAAAATATTTAGATATTCTTTTATTTTTAATTATCGTTGTCGACAACGATAATTACTGCCCTCTATAGTTGAATTTTAAATTTGGCCTTTTCAGGAGATCCAATGCAAAGTCCAAATTTCTTTTGATTTATCTGAAATCTTTGATGTAAAAGGAATGTTTTACAAACAAATTTTGGTCTCTTTCTTGATTTATAGCATCAGCAAATGCATTAACAGAATAGCCTCATACCCAAGATCAACAAACAAAATAAAATTCAAATTTTTGACTTTTCTGAAGGTTTTGATCAAACATTTCCCAATATCTGGTAATTGACTGCTATCTTCTAACATATGAAGTGTGAATCATCCTCAAATAAAATTAAACATTTTGTCTAATGCGCCTTTAAGGAAAAGTTCCGCAGCAAATATGTGAAAATACTGTTTTCGCAACTGATTTTTTCAATGAAACTTGGCTCAGACAAGCAGAGCATAAGCACAGATGCATTACCACACACAAAATTTGATCCAGATGGATCTCACCCCCTTTTACATAAAAATGTATACAAAAAGCTCATATGAATGTAAGACTGACCCTAGTCCATTGTCTAAAATATGCTCCTGCAAAGCACTGCAAGCACAAATACTATAGAAAAATCATGTTTCATGTCGCAATTGGATTCATTAACCTACCCTGCGAGCCAAATTGGCATAACTTTAACATCAGACATACTGGGGTTTTTGTTGTTGTTGTTTTTCTTAATAACTATTCCAGTGGACTTGGGTCACTATTGCATTTCGATATTCAATTGATAATGCCCTTCTTCTCCGTTCATGATTTTATATTTACTCTTCTCAACAGGAGCGTCAGTTCCTTACACTTTCCAATTATATCTTCCTTGGGATCTTCACAGTAGAGATGATGATCAAAGTACTTGCCAAAGGATTATTTATAGGCAAGCATGCGTATCTACACAGCGGCTGGAATGTCATGGACGGGTGTCTTGTAGTCATCTCATGGGTTGATTTCACAATCACCGTAGTATCATCAAACAGTCCACAGATTTTTGGCATCTTGAGGGTCTTCAGATTACTGAGGACATTAAGACCACTCAGGTAGGTAGTATTTGATTGATATCTCATAATCATATGTGGAGTTATGCCAGCTATCATGTGGCCATTATCAGACAGTGTATAGATTTTTGGCACCTTAAGGGTGTTCAGATTATTGAGGACATTAAGACCACTTAGGTAGGTAATATTTGATTGATATCTCATAATCATCTTTTAGAGTTATACCACTATCATGTGGCCATTATCAGACGGAGTATAGATTTTTGGCACCTTAAGGGTGTTCAGATTATTGAGGACATTGAGACCACTAGGGTAGGTAATATTTGATTGATATCTCATAATCATCTGTGGAATTATACCACTATCATGTTAACCCTTGTGGTTGTAAACCCCTTAAGGTTTTTTCCCCACAGCATGAAAACGCAAAAGCAACCAACCCCAGGGTTTGGGGTAATCTCTTTTACATCCTTTGCAGTCATTTTGATGAAAAAATTAGGGGGGTACCACCACCTAAGGTAGGCCGTCAAAGTTGGGGGTGAGGGGGTTGTTGCAACCCGGTGACATTTTGACAATTTTAAATGCCATTTTGAAAAATATATGCATGCTATGAGGCTGAAACTTGCAAGGCATGTTAGAATTATCATTTCCCTTCTTTATTTGCAAAAAACCTGATGAAATTCCCTTATTTAGAAAAAAATGATTTTGGTAGCCATTTTTGCCAAAATTCTGATTTTTTAACCTGAAAGACTTGTTCTCATCTTTTGGGGTGATTCATACTGATGATATACTTGCAAGATGCTATAATGCCAAACTAAAATCTATCGGAAAGTGTAAACGAAACACCAGTTTGATCGCTTGTAAATGCAACTTGCCCTATATTTTTGTTTACATTGTCCAAGACATTTTTCGTTTGGCCTATAAATACATCTAGCTATATGCTAACAAACAAGCTAAGTTTGAAACTATTATACTTGTTAGTATTTAGTTTGAGACTTCAAAGCACCTAGCTTGTGTCCTATACCATTCCCATCTGCTTTGAGGTAGGCTGCCGGTTTCCACCTGCAGTCCTCCATTCCCTGCTAGTGCAGTAGTTTGTATTTTATACGAATAAATACCTATGTAATTTGATTGTATTTTATTTGTATGTAAGATTATATGTTGTTTAATATGCAAGTCGCCTTTTGGGAAAAAGCGCCTGATAAATGTGTTTTATCATATCATATCTAATAAAAACAAACTCTGATAAGGCAAAAAAATCCAGGTATTTTTTGTAGCACATGTGCTTTTCATTTTTTTACAAAGAAAAAAGTGCAATTATTTTTATATTTTTGGAACTGAAATAAAATAGCATATAATATTGTACATCAAAATTTGAATTTTTTGAAAAAGTGCAAGGCAAATTTTGCGGCAATAAGGTTTTCTTTCCTGAAAAATTAAATCCTTTGGATTTGAGCATGTCCGAGTATATAAGCTTTTAATTTGACAAATACTTAATTCTTCTTTTGCATAATCTTTATCCTTTTCACCGATGTTCTGTCTATTTGCTTGCAGGGTAATCAGCCGGGCACCAGGTCTGAAACTGGTGGTCCAGACCTTGTTGTCTTCACTCAAACCTATCGGAAATATCGTCATCATTTGTTGTACTTTTTTCGTCATTTTTGGAATCTTGGGAATACAAGTAAGTGTAGTTTATTAGAGACACTATTATTATTGTTTCAAATAGATTTCGGATACTAAGTCGATTTCTGAATTCAGCCAATGCTTATCCACAAGTTGTAAGAAGATTGGGACACTTGGATGTATGCAACACCATTTCCAGTCAGTAATCCACATAACTGAGACATCACTTGGGTCTGAAAAGTGTTGTCAATTGTGTTTCGCTTAGTCCATCTAGATGGACCTCACAAGCGCGAGGTCCATCAACTTACATACCAAACCCCCTGCTGGGTTTCCCCTATAGAAAATTGGTGACCAGTCAATTCTAGCCAAACAAATAGAGGTATTATGTAATAGATGGTTATATTTAACTCAGACTTGAAAAATAAAAGAAATGCATAGGTTTTTGGTTATCACAAACTGCCCCTTCTTGAGTTACAAGGTAGTATCATATTTCACTTGCCTTGGATTTCCAGGGCAGGATTTGTTGTAAGTTGATGGACCTCAGGCTTTGCCTTCGCTTGTGAAGTCCATCTGGATGGACTAGTATCGCTAGGCTCTAGATTTTTGTGTCTGAGATTTATTTGAGACATCAATATGCATTCTCAAGTTTGATACATTATTGCATCTGATAAATGTTCCACATCTAATTAAGCTTACCTTTAACCTTTCCAAACAAAATGCTGATAACATTTGATTTTGAAGTCTGAATTATGGTTTCTTAAAGAGACATGATCAAGGTAAAATGCAAATTTAAGGACAAAGTAACTTAAACCACAAGAACTATTGCGTAGTTTTGTGCAAGTCACTCTTAGATACATATTTACTTGTATCACCAAATAAGCTTAAACTAGGCAAATCAAATTTATGAATTGCAGACTTATGTTATTGTCCTTGTTAAAATAAGAAAAAAATATATAACACTGGTTTGGATCACCTACCTTGAATGCTCATGAAGGCATTAGGCACTGGAGCACAATTAGGCCACAACTTTGTACATCCTGCCACAATCAGGCTTTGATTTTTCAAGCTAGAAAATATTCATTTCATATTTGGAAATTACCTAAAGGTGCACAATCAAGCTTGTGGCAGCCATCTTGGAAAATCAAAGCTGTGGCTGGCTTGCACAAAGTTGTAACCCAATGGTGCTCTAACGCCTAAAAATGGATGTTCCAAGTACTTTAAATTTAACTTAAATACGTTTCTTTTTCCTCATTTTGCTCTCGTATTAGTTATTCAAAGGTAAATTCTTCTACTGCGAAGGTCCCGATGTGCGGCATATACGAAACAGAACACAATGTCTCTCTGATCCTCGAAATGAATGGATCAATCAACAATACAACTTTGATCACTTAGGACAAGCATTGATGGCGCTGTTTGTGTTAGCGTCGCGAGATGGATGGGTGGACATCATGTATAATGGTATTGACGCTGTAGGTGTAGACCAGCAGGTTAGTATCAAGCTTTTGAGGTGTTGATTCATGAGTTATGTGATTGGAAGAAATTCATTTTTGCAATGGCTGACATATATTATATTTTATTTAAAACTTTGATTTAAAACTTTAATATGTTTCTTAAAATTTTCCCTCATATTACTCTTGTATTTAGTTATTCAAAGGTAAAATCTTCTACTGCGAAGGTCCCGATGTGCAGCATATACCAAACAGAACACAATGTCTATCTGATTATATTTATAACTTTGTCACTTAAAATGGATAAAACACTTAAAGGCACATTGGACAAAATTTAGAAATTCTATTTGTGGATGATTTACACTTCATATGTTAGAAAATAACTGTCAATTACCAGATATCTGGAAAATTATGTTCAAAACCGTCAGAAATGTCAAAAATTTGGTTCGAGTCAAGGTGAAAACCCATGTTTTTCATCACCCTTCCCTTTTCGAGGAGATGGGCTAGAAACTAGAAAAATTAAATGATCAGAACTGGCAGACAAGCGCTGGTTAGTTTTGGAGCGTCCCCTGATCTTTTATTTGATTATTTGTTTCTTTCAGCCAAGACGAGATTACAACGAATGGTTAATCCTGTACTTCATCTCGTTTCTGCTCATCGTTGGTTTCTTCGTACTCAACATGTTTGTCGGCGTTGTCGTAGAAAACTTTCATAAATGTCGTGA
>JXSR01S009091.1:10384-32011 GCA_000969725.1 Ophiothrix spiculata
AATCAGACCCCTCCCAAACCCATAAAGATATAATAAAGGCTAAATTATGATTCGAAGAAGATGGGTATTTTGAGTAATTCGTTTATCTTGTTTAAAACCGGCCTCGTCTTCCTGGGCTATTTTTGTAACACGTCCGGGGGGGGGGTCGTTGCAACCTCCTTAATATTTTAGAACGGAACCCCCTAAGAACTTGGTTTTGTTATTAATATATATAGGTATGATCCTCCTTATCCAACGATACCAAGATCATCAAAATTGGCCGAGGCGTTATGTAATAACGACGTCATAAAGTACTTTCGGCTAATTAAGAAGATATATGATTGTAAGTTTGAGTCTTATAATTCTTTTTCAAAATGGCGACTTAAAAAGTCAACCAACACCCCCTACACCCCAAACTTTGACAGCATAACCTAGCCCACCTTAGGTGGTAGTTTTTTCATCAAAATGACCGCAAAGGATGTAAAAGAGATTACCCAAATGTCTGGGGCCGGTTGCTTTTGCGCTTTTATGAAGCGGGGAAAAACCCTTAGGGGGGTTGCGACAACCCCTCCCCCCCTCCCTTCGGAGGACAATGGTTAAATCAATATGATTCGAAAAATATACAGTTTTACCAAAATAATTATATATATTCAGAGTTTTTGTTGTCTCCAGATTAGGATGTCTTTTCAAAATAGACGTTCTTGTATTAACGCTTTGAATTAACAAAAAATTCACTATGTCGCCACTAGTCATATTAGTCATGCATATTGCAGCAGGGTAAATTCACTCATGTGTCGGGTAAGTTCGTACATAGACAAATTTTATTTCAAGTTTAAGGCATGATCTTTGTTGACGATAGCGATCTTACCCACCTTAAGCTGTGCCTGCCCTCAATTTTGATCGTTATATGCACAATTCATTGTCTAGAAGTATTCATGAATTTCAGGATTCCAAGTGATTGAAGTTACCCGACTGCTCGAAATTACCCGAATTGACTCTACCTTGCCAACATAGGAACCGTATTTTTTACAGATTCCCCTAAAATCAAATACAGTCAGTAAAATGTCTACATTAAACAGATTTTCATTATTATGCCACGAATTTCTTGTATAAGCAGATCCTTTCATCCTTTGTACAGCAATGACAGCTTGCTAGCCGATTGAGCGTCGTTGACTCGTGGTGATTGAATGGGGAATTTCAAAAACTAACATGCTATCGATCAACAAATGGAACAGGATATTCCCGTAAAAATTTGCAACGACTTTGTTGTTTTTCGGGATTTAACCAACAAAAATACATGTTTTAATAGTAAAAATACGGTAACTTTTTTCAGTGAATGTAACAAACGTTCGGTTATAATTTGGTGTTTATTTATAAAATGATCTACCCCTCTGCAAGTGCGACATTGTAAACTTTAAAATGTTTGACATCAATGAAAAAGGGACTTTAATAATGGCAACACTTCGTCAGGATATTAAAAAAACATCTACTTAGCTCACATTTCGAACACAAAAAACATATCATTTTCGATTTGACAAACGCTAAAATACATTAAAAAACAGTAAAGACACTTACCACTTTACGATTAGTGACTTGCCAATTACTGCAAGATCTGTTCATCATTTTTGTAAGCTAACTGTCAATTTGTCAGTTACTGAGTTAATTAATGTACAGTCATTAAGTGTTTTCCAAACAAAGATACGTGTAAGAAAGTATAGAACTACTTCCAGCCGAAAGTGACAGTGCCCGGGAGTCGATCCGGATGGCAATTGATACTCTTGCTAAACATAAAAATGTAATAAAAGGGTCTGAACCACAAGCGGCGTCTACATTTTTTGGAAAGAGGGTTAGTTTTCAGAATAATATTGTTAATTAAGCTTTCTCCACCGTTAACTTATTACTTAGTCCTGGACATGCGTTGTATAAATAAAGATATTAAAAAAATCCGTCAAAACCAAAACCCTGCCGAAGTCATCGGCAGGGTAAGAAAATAAGAAAAAGAATCAAACACTTTCTTGTAAGAAAACAATATTACGCCATGACGTCATTCGGGGTCTGGTTAACATCATCTTACGTCATTAAAGGTCGAAATTTGTTGTTAACAATTAAACCGTTGAGGGTCCAATTTTGACGAGCTGTGACTTGATTACCACTTGCCCCCATCCCAGCACAGCAGAGAGTGGGGTTTATATAACAGTTGGGGAAAAAAGTGAACTTTGAAAATTTTGAATCGGGTATTTTCCCCTTGACAATATCAGAATCAGTATAAAAATGTATCTGTATCTTAAAATACCCCAGAGAAATATTATTTTGTCACCAATTTTAGCAAAACTGCCCATGGGTTGTGAGTATAATGAAATGACATACAGTCTTTTTACAAAGAAATGAAGCAAACCGTGAAATTGTCACGTTTTCGAATTTATGCAATACCCACGGTGTCATATCAACGTGAAATTTTCAAAGCAAGTAGTTATGACAAATTGCACGTCAGTCATTTCCCCACAACAGTATACATATACTACACTATCTTAATTTAAATGTTTCATAAATGCATAACAATGTATTTTGTCAGCTTTTGGAAAAAAAATGGTAACTAAAAACGTATTATATTCACTGTAATCAATAGGTGTAGATGAGTAAGCAATTTATAACAATTCGTTTGTGTTTACCTGAGCGAAAGCAAAAGCAAATAGCCCTGGCTAGTGTGTTTTCGTCAAAGACAACACACTATCATCTTCTTTGTTTGACAGGTCTCATTTGAGCAGTAAGATTCATTCGATACTTCTTTTGTCTATTAAAATTTGGTAATTTTCTTACTCGGAGCAACCACCTTTTCCACTAACCTCATAGTTGCTTTCTTGCTTAACAAAACGCATGCATTACTACTGTTGTGTATGGGTGTGTGTGTGTGGGGGGGTGTTGTTCGTTTGATCGATTGTTTGCTAGCTTTCCTTTCAACCTTCATCGACTAGTTTCGAATTACAAAAATGCAAATTCCAAATATTAGTATAAAGATGATCATTACAAAATTTGAGCAAAATAGATCATAAAGTGTCTCTTTGTTCCTAAGTGGTGGCAGCGGTATGGTTTTTGATATTTGGACCAAGTTTTGACAAAAAACTAAATAAACGTTTGGGCCAAAAAAAAAAATGAACTTTAGACCCAAACCCAAATATCATGTTCAGTATGTAATCTGCTTCTATATAGAAATATATACTTTTACGGATTTAATTATCCATTGCTGAGTTACAGAGCAAAAACTGTGTCTGAGAACGAAGGGTTCACAGGGCCCTTAAGTTCATAAACTTCTTTTTTTGTTGGTTGGTTGGTTTGTCCTTTGTTTCCGTTAACACATACGTACATACGGTGTTTTAGAATCCCGTCAGTGCACAAGGGGGCATATGGGCCCTGAATTTGGAATGCTTTTAAACAATGTTCTCCATATTATTTATTTTTGAAACTGTACACAGTGATACAACCACTCAATAAATTTTATTTGAAACAAAAAAATAAAAATCCGTCATTCCGTTTCGAAGTGGCGGCCAAATTTCTAATTCGTGTCAAATTTCAATTTCCGAAAAATGTCCCGCCAAAAATTGGAAACCTGCTTTCCCGAATTATTTTTCAAGGAAAATTGGCTCATAATAACAGAATATAATTACAAATACATTGCTGAAATTTAAAAAAATCAAACAAAGTTGTTTGGCGCCACCATTTTACCAGTTTAACTATCTCAAAAACGACGTGACCGATTTGAATTTTTTGCACCATAAAATGTGCAACCCATACCTTGACAATTACATAAAACAGCTTTATTGGGTTATGTTGTGTTTCCTCTTGTGCTTCGCGCGAAAAAAAACAGGATCCATAATATGGACCCCCTTATGCACTTAACTCATAATTAAATAGCTGTGACATAAGTTGTAGCTATATTGAAGACAATTGAAGTATGGCATATTTCACTTTTTCAGTTTCTCTCCATTGAATTCAAATTTCTAGAAAGGGGGGATTATATAAGATTTATAACTACTTACTTCAGATAAAATTCAACATGAAAACATCCTATAATCGTATGGTGTAAAGATAGGCATCGAATTTCTCTGTATTTTAAAACAATACGGAAACGCATGCCTAGAAAGTATAAGGGGACACCCGAATTTAAATGTGACGGGCAGGTACCATTTTCAGCGTCAAATTTAAGTGTAAATGTTTTGTAAAAAACGGGTCAGTAAGTATCAAAAAATGCAAGTTTTTCAAAGTAATTTTGGAAATACAGTTTGCACCAAAATTCCTGGCACTAAGCTGAAATGCAGCTCTGAAATAACGATACCTGGTTTCTGTTTCTTAAGACTCTTTGGGTTATATTGAATAACATTAATTATATAAAAAACCCAGGACAAAAAACGGGGGTCATTAACGGCAAGATTTGGAAAAATAGGACATTGGGTGTGTAGATGATGTGAAAACAGGGTTATTTGGTATTAACGTAGCGTAGTCCCCCTCCCCCGTAGAAAAAAACAACACATGTATAAAATAAGAAAACACCTAAAATCCATTTAAAGTAGAGTGTCAAAAAATACACTTGTGATACATTGCAGAATCAGGTCAACGTGAATATCTTACCACCTGTTAGGTATTCGACAAATCGCTCTATGTAATCTTTGTTTCTTAACGGAATATGCATTGCTATAACACGAATATAGGTGATAAAACATTATAGAAAGTTGTGAGAAATTAAAACTGTATAAGGTTTTTACTATGACTGGCATAGTGATAAAAAGGTCTTCCGAAATTGGGTCAAAGAAGGAAATGAAATTACATAAGAAATTCAACAATCTAAGGTAATACAGACATAATTTGATTTAAATTGAACTTAATGAGTTTAACTTGATAATAAATGAACGAAGTAAGACTAATGACCATTCCAAATGACCACCAAAAGCCTAATTGAATAGTCAAAGTCTGGTATACGAAGATAGTATTTCGTATCTAAAGCCTGGCTTACACTATAGTTATCAGCAAAAAATGACAACCGTTGAAATATTAGATTATGAACGTAAGCAAGGGCACAGGAGGAAGACGAAGATTTGCAGACGGATGAAACCGAAACAATATAAACGATGACACGTAACAAAAGGCTACGTCAACACACGGGGTCTAGCGATTAAAATTTGGCTTGGCGTGAAGTAAAAACTTCTAGACGAAACCTGGCAACTAGCAATAAGGCAGTCGGCTGGCAGTAGATTGGCTGACGGAAAAGAACAACATGGGATGATCGATTGCGGCAAAATTGACGTGACTCAGTTGCCACCCACTGAGCACAGGTCAACTTCTCAACTTTGAATCAACGTTGATTCAACGTTGAGACCTCAACTTTCTCAACCTTCTCAACCTTGATGTTTGGTTAAGTAATGAGTTGAATATGAATAAAAGGATCAACCAAAATTCAAAACTTTCATAACTATAATTCAACCACAATGCAACCAATATCAGCCTCATTTTAACCGAATATCAACCAAAATTTCAACTTTTTATCAACGTTGATATCTCAACCTGATCTCAAGCACCTGATTTCAACTCAAAATCAACCAAAATTCAATCCGAGCAAGGTGATATCTCAAATCAAAATCAACTACACTTCAACCAAAATTCAACCATTTCAATCTTAAATCAACCAAATATTAATCAACATTTCAATCTTAATTCAACCTTTTATCAACGTTGATATCTCAACGTCAAATCAACCATAATTCTACTACTTACACATTAGATGATATCTCAACTTCAAATCAACCACAATTCAACCACAAAATAGATATTTCAACGTCAAATCAACCATAATTCTACTACTTACAGATGATATTTCAAAAAACATGAACTTTAGACCCAAACCCAAATATCTTGTTCAGTATGTAATCTGCTTCTATATAGAAATATATACTTTTACGGATTTAATTATCCATTGCTGAGTTACAGAGCAAAAACTGTGTCTGAGAACGAAGGGTTCACAGGGCCCTTAAGTTCATAAACCTCTTTTTTTGTTGGTTGGTTGGTTTGTCCTTTGTTTCTGTTAACACATACGTACATACGGTGTTTTAGAATCCCGTCAGTGCACAAGGGAGCATATGGGCCCTGAATTTGGATTGCTTTAAAACAATGTTCTCCATATTATTTATTTTTGAAACTGTACACAGTGATACAACCACTCAATAAATTTTATTTGAAACAAAAAAATAAAAATCCGTCATTCCGTTTCGAAGTGGCGGCCAAATTTCTAATTCGTGTCAAATTTTAATTTCCGAAAAATGTCCCGCCAAAAATTGGAAACCTGCTTTCCCAAATTATTTTTCAAGGAAAATTGGCTCATAATAACATAATATAATTACAAATACATTGCTGAAATTGAAAAAAATCAAACAAAGTTGTTTGGCGCCACCATTTTACCAGTTTAACTATCTCAAAAACGACGCGACCGATTTGAATTTTTTGCACCATAAAATGTGCAACCCATACCTTGAAAATTACATAAAACAGCTTTATTGGGTTATGTTGTGTTTCGTCTTGTGCTTCGCGCGAAAAAAAAACAGGATCCATAATATGGACCCCCTTATGCACTTAACTCATAATTGAATAGCTGTGACATAAGTTGTAGCTATATTGAAGACAATTGAAGTATGGCATATTTCACTTTCTCAGTTTCTCTCCATTGAATTCAAATTTCTAGAAAGGGGGGATTAACATTCGATAGATACCCATATTTTCTCTTAATCACATATAATATGTTCATGACGGAGTATCAACAAATAAATGTTAAATGTGTCCCGTCATATCGTAAGGTACCTTAAGGTGATGCACTACCTTGATAATGTTGTTTTCAAAATTTGTTTTATTTAACATGCCAATTTTTTCATATGGAAGTATGTTATTACCTATGGCAATGCAAATTCATCAGGGAAAAAATGAGTCAAAGGTCACTTAATTTGCATAAAAATGGCAGCCATCTTGGATTTTTAGGGCATTTTTACTGCATTTTCCAATACCTAAATTTATTTTTAAAAGGTCTTTTTTTACTAATTGGTCCTCAAGGATCTATAAAAATGCGCAACAGAGCCCGGTTTTGAGATTTCTGGATAAAAAGGGGTAAAATTTGGCAAAATCATGATTTTAAAAAAATGCGACAAAATTTGAATGTTTGGCAAATAAGGTGCCATTTTCTCAAAAAGTAAATACAAATTCAAAAAAAAGAGGCTCTGTTACGCACTGTAGCACATTATGGAGTATATTCTGTCCAAATTTGGTGGTTATAGCATGTATCGTTTTCAAATAGGAAGCCGTAAACTGAGGAAAATCAATGCATCCGGAAAGACACCGATAAAGTTTAGAAACACTGTTTTGATATAATTATACAAATTAGATGTCATTTTAATATTCTAATAATAGAACAGAATAAACTATTTGAATTATCAAATCATTTGGTGAAAAAACTACTATCAGAGGTCACTCCGTTTTCAAATTGTGAATTTTTGAAGCAAAAATATTAGAAAACGCTGGGTGAAAAATTGCCATTACTTTGGAACCGAAGCTCCGATTTTTGGTAGTCCATTACCTTAAGGTCGGTATAGTACATTACGAGATACGGGCAATTGATAGTTAAAAATCACGTCCAAGGTCGATTTTCTAATTTCATCAGAAACGTTACCTTTGAAGGGTATTCTATCATATTAACCAGGTCCCAACATCAAAATATTAGACAAATGTTTTAAGAACCGAGATAAAAACCCGTTATCCATTCAAGTTTTAACAGTAAAGAAATATTGAACTCGAGTTTCTCAGAAATATAGTTTTCTGGTTGTAACTTTGCAATCAAACATCCAATAACCAAAAGCAAGATGTCATTTTAATGCTTAAAACATAATGTTTCAGATGATAACCAAAAGCAAGATGTCATTTTAAAGCTAAAAACATAATCTTTCAGATGAGACCAAAAAATCAATTTTCATTGTAGGATCCTTAAGGTATTTTAAAACATAATGTTTCAGATGATAACCAAAAGCAAGATGTCATTTTAAAGCTAAAAACATAATCTTTCAGATGAGACCAAAAAATCAATTTTCATTGTAGGATCCTTAAGGTAATTTTCGATATGACGGGTCACAGATAACAAAACTGCATGTATGCTTGCAGAATAAAAAAACAGAAACATTTATGAGTGCTGTGATATTGTCGATCGCATATTGATATTTAGAAAAAAGAGTGAAAATACCTAACGAGTAAGATGTTATTAATGTCCCTAACACGTAAAAGATAATTGCCTTCGGGTAAATGTTAGTGTTAAGCGCCTGGTACCAGTACTGTCTGGTACATTCCAATACTTGTTTTACTTGCAATATGTTTCTGTCATGTTTATTGACACCCACACAAGTAAAAAAACAAGTCAAGCTGCTTCAGTTTCTATTTTTTCGAATTATATACAATTATGATAGCTTTCCTAAGCAAGCATTTATTTGCAATTTACCCTTCTACATGTATATACATTTTAAATACATGGTTATATCAATGTTTCATGAAAAACTTTTTCACTTTAATGTATCATAGCCTTTGCCAATCAAGCTTTTTTTCTGTTTGTAATAAACCTTGAGAGACTCACCGTTTGAAAAAGAAGCTACTATAAAACAGAATGATAACTTTATTTTTATTTGTCATGTTTTAATTATTATATGAACAATTATGACCAGTCACATATCAATGTATTTGGGCAAACGAAGACATAATGTTTTTCTTACGCAAACACCATCATATGGATAGCAAATTGAATGTATATAATACGGACCACAAACGTTCTGATAAAAAATCTTACGTACTTTTAACGGCTTATAATATAACAAAATAGTGTACCTTGATATGTGGTAGATTACTGATAGCCTAATACGGTGATACGTGACGGATTCTAACACAGGATATAGTATATAAAAGTCCTCTGAATAGGTGCTTAACGTTAATGGAGTATATAAGATTTAAAACTACTTACTTCAGATCAAATTCAACATGAAAACATCCTATAATCGTATGGTGTAAAGATAGGCATCGACTTTCTATGTGTTTTATAACAATATGGAAATGCATGCCTAGAGAGTACTCGGGGACACCCGAATTTAAATGGGATGGGCAGGTACCATCTTCACCGGCAAATTGAGTGGTATTTAGTGTAGGGTAAAAGTTTTGTCAAAAACGGGTCAGTAAGTTTGACAATCAAAATATGCAAGTTTTTAAAGTAATTCTGGTAATAGAGTTTGCACCGAAATTCCCGGCACTAAGCTGAAATGCAGCTCTGAAATAACGATACCCGTTTTCTGTTTCTTATAACCCGAAGAGCCTTAAAAGGCTCTTCGGGTTATATTGAATAACATTAATGATATAAAACCCCAGGACAAAAAAACGGGCGTCATTAAGGGCAAGATTTGGAAAAATAAAAGACATTGGGTGTAGATGATGTTAAAACAGGGTTATTGGGTATTAACGTAGTGTAGTGCCCCCCGTAGAAACAAAAACACATGTTTGAAATAAGAAAACACATAAAATCCATGTAGAGTAGAGTGTCAAAAAATACACTTGAGATACATTGCAGAATCAGGTCAACGTGAATATCTTACCACCTGTTAGGTATTCGACAAATCGCTCTATGTAATCTTTGTTTCTTAACGGAATATGTATTGCTATAACACGAATATGGGTGATAAAACTTAATAGAAATTTGTGCGAAATTAAAACTGTATAAGGATTTTTACTATGATCGGCACAGTGATAAAAAGGTCTTCAGAAATTGGGTCAAAAAAGGAAATGAAATTACATAAGAAATTCAACAATCTTAGGTAATACAGACATAATTTGATTTAAATTGAACTTAATGAGTTTAACTTGATAATAAATGAACGACGTAAGACTAATGGCCATTCCGAGTGACCACCAAAAGCCTAATTAAATAGCCAAAGTCTGTGAAACGAAGATAGTATTTCTTAACTAAAGCCTGGCTAACACTATAGTTATCAGCGAAAAGTGACAAACGTGGAAATATTAGATCATGGACAAAAGCAAGGGCATAGGAGGAAGAGGAAGATTTGAAGAAGGATGAAAACGAAACAATATAAACCACGACAAGTAACAAAAGGCTTCGTCAAAATACGGGGTCTAGCGATGAAAATTCCACTTGGGCTTGGCGTCAGGTAACAACTTCTTGACGAAGCCCAGCAACTAGCAATAAGTCAGTCTGCTGGCAGCAAATTTGTTGACGGAAAAGAACGACATGTGATGATTGATTGCGGCAAAGTTGACGTGATTCACTTGCCACCCAGTGGTCACATGCCAACTTCTCAACGTTGAATCAACGTTGATTCAACGTTGAGACCTCAACTTTCTCAACCTTCTCAACGTTGATGTTTGGTTGAGTTATGAGTTGAATTTGTAATAATGATCAACCAAAATCAAATTTTCTCAACTTTAGGCCTAATTCAACCAAAAGTCAACCAATATCAACCTCATTTAAACCGAATATCAACCAAACTTTCAACTATTTATCTACGTTGATATATCAACTTGATCTCAATCAGCCGATTTCAACTCAAAATCAACCACAATTCAACCCGACAAGTTGATATCTTAACTTAAAATCAACCACAGTTTGACCAAGATTCAACCATCTCAGTCTCAAATCAACCAAATATTAATAACAATTTCAACCTTAATTATACCCTTTTATCAACGACGATATTTAAACTTCAAAATCAACCAAAATTGAACCACAAAGTATATATCTCAACGTCAAATCAACCATAATTCTACTACTTATATATGATATCTCAACTTTAAATCAACCACAATTAAACCACAACGTTGATATCTCAACTTCAATTCAACTACAGTTCACCCAAAAATCAGCATCTTAATCTCATATCAACGTTGATAAAAGTTTGAATTAAAGTTGAAATTTTGGTTGATATTCGGTTGATATGGTTTAATTTTGGATGAATTATACTTGAATTTCAGTTGAGAAAGTTGAATTTTGGTTGAAAATTGTTACAAAATCAACACATTTTTCAACCAAATATTAACGCTTAGAAATTGTTGAGAAATTGATCTGTGCTCACTGGGTAACACCAAATTCTATGTAATTAACCAACTTTAGGGGTACTACTATAATATTCTGGTAATCTACATACTTTAACAACTACAAGCATCATTAGATAACTTAGGGTTGGGAATTCCACCGAAATCCGAACGAAGTAACAGACGATTATCACATGTATTAAATTTACCAAAATACAAGACTGACAATAGCGAACGTTTGCAGTGGATAGCGAATTTGTCAACACCCTGGTAAAAATCGAGTACAATTCTACACAACATTCCTGACTTGCACATTTGGAGCATCATTCTACTACATCTTTAGTACAATTCTAGTACAAATATTTGTATTAGAATTGTCCCAACACTGTACTAGAATTGTGTTCTAAATATGCAACCCAGGAATGTTGTACTATAGAAATGTAGTCGATTTTGTTGGCGACAACTGATGTTACAGTCTTCTTCTGAGCCTTGCCTATGTGATTGAACATATATAGCTCTTTTTGAAGAGAATCATAAAAAGATGAAAGTTCGCCCCCGCCGTCTCCATTTAGAATGGGGCTTGTCTCTTTCTTGGTGTAAAAAGCCTCTCCTATTTTTCGTGGTAAAAATTGTCCTCCCTGCATAGCAAATAAACTGTTTTCAAACCACACCAAACTTCAGTAAAGAAGATCATTAACCTTTCTAGCTGACCAGCACATGTCTCTTTATTGTCTGTGCCTCGTAGCGTTTACGTATGAAGTACCTATCAAAGTTGCTACGTCCCAGCTATTTGAGCACTTTCGACTTTTTTTTGGAGTTTCATTTATGACAACATCTATATGATGATCGATCTAATTATCGATTGTTGTGTAGATTCTAATCCCGGAGGGCACTGACCTAGAAACGTGATACGGGTATGTGCGGGCCTCAAGACCCCTTTTCATGCCTTGTCTGCCGCTCCCGAGACCCCCATTTCAAGCACAACCTCCGCAAGCCTTTTTTTGTTCAAAAAATGTCAGTTCCCTAGCCTCATTTTTGAAATTTAGTTCCCAAGACCCCCATTTCAAGCAATATTTCGAAAATGTATGCTTTTTAATTTTTTTTTTTTTTTTTATTACACTTTAGAGGAGTGATCCTCACGGGTATACCCAACAGTGATAAACACTCTACAAGGGGTACCCCTACAATGACCAGAACAGGGTTGGGAACAATCAGGGGTAGAATACCCTACTCTTTACGATACTGACTGCGATTACATGTACAGGTATGACTCTTCTGTACATGGGACCGACGGCTTTACGTCCCCTCCGAAGGACGACAATCTCTCATGAAATATTCACCCAACTCTAAATACTTCATGTAAGGGGCGGATATCTGACCCAATGCTCCCACCAAGTCAGACAAACATCTTAGCAAAGATTCCGAGATTCCATTCCGGCAAGGCAACCCTCACCGGGAATCGAACCCGGGCCCAATGCGTGCAAGGCGAGATTGCTAACCACTACACTACGCCGCCCCGTAGTGTAGTGGTTATATATAAGCCATATGCCAAGATTGTTAGAATTGTCTGCAACAGGTTGTGTTCAATGCAGTACAACATCTTCAAGCAATGACTTACGCTGCTTTCATACTTATTGTCGCTTTGCAGCTCTGTCGCTTGCTTCCTTTCACACTCTTGCAGCCTTGCAGCTTTGTCGCTTTTCAGATTTGCCGCTCCATGTCGCTCTGAAAGTTGAAATTCATGTCAACTCAAAAATTCTTGTCGTGCGACAAAATTTTTCCGATATCGATTACCTCAGCGACATGTAGCTTTCAACCGGAAGCGGTAAGTTTTTGCAAAAAATATACGTTACGCAGCTACAAAGCTGCAAAACTACACAAGTATGAAAGCAGCATTAGTAATATCCCTATCTAATAAGGAACTCAAACTAAGAGGGATGCTAGATTAATACTCTCTTTTTTTCTAGCATGGGGATAAAATAAGGAGTATATTCTATTCTGGCGCCGGCAGATAATGTATCGCATCTTGTTGTTACGCATGAATATAAGAAACATACACTTATCTTTAAATCTTGTGATTAAGCATAAATATTAGGTTTGCGCATCATTTTCATAAGTATACCTGCAACCAAATTGCTGTATAATGGAAGTTGATTTGAGCAGGACTAAAGTTGACCCCAAAAAACAAAATTTGAGCTACATGTCTGATGCCATTATACGCATGGTAGTATAATAGGAAGACTGGTATGTCCCTTGGGGTGTATAATATGCTTATAAATCACATTTCTCTTCCTTTTAGGTCGGTTTTTTTTTATTCCATGGGTCCATGCTATAGACGTCGACACATAAGAAAATACAAATGAGAGTATAATTAATAACAAGTTTTATCAAAACATTAATTTTCGTTCGCACAAAATAATTTGAACAGGGAAAAACATTATTTATCTGTATAATTCTGCGATCACTGTTCTTGTCTTGTCCGGACATATGTTAGTTCAATGAGATGAAATTATGCATTTCAGTAATGTGGATCAATTGACCTTTCTAGCTGACCACTACATAAATATTTATTGTCTGTGGCTCGTGGCTACCATTTATTGAAGTGGCACTTAAAACTGCGTATTCAAATTGAAATAATCTCTAAAATGCATTTTTTCCTGGTATTTTGTTAAGTTTTTTTGCTTGTATGTTTGTATATATAGATATCTTGTCTTTTATATTTTGTATTTAATATTCTAATAATATAATTTGTTTTCAAACGACATAGACTCCAATCTCTCAACATTTTTTTAAAGGGACCACAGTAGGTGTCGTCAACCGACTCAATTAGGTAAACATTTATTCCAAAATAATTAAAAAGGTAAAAACGTTATTTTGCTTGCGAAATGTTCTTTTATACAATTAATTTAAATTTAAAAGTTTTACTAAAAACAAAACGACAGTTTTTGTGTCCTTGTTATTGAATCAGATATGGACATTCAAACTTCAAAGGCAAATACAGCCTGGTATAAAAAGAATATTCTCGGATATCCTTGAAAATGGCTAGTATTTTTAATGATAGGTAGTATCCACTTGGGGATATCTTCCCAATGAAAATGAATGTCAATGAATTAACACAGGGTGTCCCTTAAAAAAGGAAACCGAGATTTGCGCCCTCTGTTCTTGGAAACGGTTGAATGAGTTGGAGTACTGTTTTGCTAGATTAATGCACCAGAAAGTCCTCTTTACAACAATACCAAATATTCCTACGTTGCTAACCTTGTTGAGTAATTACGACCAATTTAATGAATTGTGCAATTTATGCCTTTGTACCACTTTTTGGTAGCGTTAACTTCTTGCTTATGATGTGCTTGAGTGAAGCCGTGTTGAAAGAAGGACTCCTTTAAGACGCTTTTTTGGATGACTGAATATCGGATTGTTCCTAGATTTAGATTATTAAACTCGGAGAGTGCAACTGAACACAGGAACGTTTTTTAAAGGAAAGTTCATGGTTAATTTGCTTCCTATTTGAGCTATGGAAAATCCAATCCCAAAATTGAATTTCAAACCATTCATCAGCTTGATATCGTATTTTTGTTAGTGCATGCTTTATTTAAACCAGCCAATAGCATTGCAAGATGCAGTTCATCTTTTAAATGTTTTCTTTGTCACTTGTTGAAGGAGAACAGATACGTAGCCTTGATAAAGTTGCCGTTTATTATTGAAGAGAGATTTCCTGTTGGCCTACCTAACACATGGATGTACGAATTCAGGCCCTTCAAAATTTACCCTGTTTTACTTATTCTCAGCCTAGTTTTGAACGATTTTACTTCAGAACTTTCTGTCACTATATCAGGTTGTTAAACATTGTGTCACTTACAACCCTGCTTAACAGCAAAGTCTTCAAATTTCCACCAAATGGCACCAAAAGACGAAGAAGTTAACTCTACCAAAAGTGGTACAAAGGCATAAAATGCACAATTCATAAAATTGGTCGTAATAACTCAACCAGGTTAACAACGTAGGAATATTTTGTATTGTTGTAAAGAGGACTTTCTGGTGCATTAATCTAGCAAAACAGTACTCCAAATCATTCAACCGTTTCTAAGAACAGAGGGCACAAATCTCGTTTTCCTTTTTTAAAGGGACACCCTGTATAAAACATAATAAAGTTCATAATTCAGTCTTGAAGTGTTACGTGTAATCCGATTATCACCCTAACAACTGGTTCACGCTTTCTAGTTTTGAACCATGATCGAAATGATCACCATACAAAACTATACCATACACCGTTGTCAGGGGATGTACGTGAACCTGTTACTGGGGAAGTTACATAATCACTACGATACTGAATACTGCGGAAAAAACATCCCAAGGTCCATGTTATTCAGGTCCAATTCAGGTACCCGTTTTATTCTCAGCGTATCAATTAGTCGGCAATTAATTGTTCATATGTGAAAGCCAGCGAAGTCGGTGAATAAAAATGGCGGAGAGTGGAAGAGTACCGATAATTTGAGCTCTCTATTTGCCGTGTCTATTTGTTGATAATAGTGATAAAGAGAGAGATTTTAAGGATTTGGACAAGAAGGAAATTGGTGCCATGTATGAAGATCATTACGATAGCGTCAGTCGAGATTATTTTGTTTTGACTGGCGAGAACTTACGAGCACTAGTGAGTTTTGTTGAGTCAATGCAATTCACTGTGTACATGCATTACATGAATACGGATGATCGCACAGCAGCAGTGGCTGTTTTGAACTAAAGTTCTGGAATGTTGAATACGTCTAGTATAATATTCCGATGCCACATGTTGAATTCACATCGATTGAGGACCTAAAAGATAATTTATGGCATTGAATGAGGCCCTGGCCCCTGGACTCTGGAGATACAGGAAAATACTCATATTTAGGTAAGGTTACATGGATTGGATACTCAATACCTATTTCAATAACAAAGGCTACAGTTATATATAAAGCCTATATGGATATTAATGATATTAATAAATAATATAAAAAACCAAGAGCATTGTTTTACTTTGTTTTTCTTCCTGGGAATCCTGCATTTTGTTTTTAAAGAAAGGAAAATAGCATATCGCATTTCATTTTCGAAAAGTAAAAAAAAAAAAAAAATCCGCATATCACATTTACTTTTCCAAGCATGTTACCAGAAACATACTTTTTATTTTTGGCCTAATAAGCTGTCGATTGCCACATCAATAATACGTGTATGGTATTTTTTTGGTGACCGTTTATTTGTGCATCATTAGGGACATGGTCAATTCGATTTATCTAGAAATACTCAGATTATCAACAGATAAACTAAGTTTTTCGTTAGATAGGATTTAAGTTCCCCAAATGGATGACCAGACTTTGTAATGCTGTCTCATTGTGAAATCATGTTTGTTTGCTCCTGAGTTTTACATGATAATCTGAAGGCTTAGAGTATCCATGATTTTATTCCACAGATTCTCTCTCACTTTCTCTCACATTAACTCTCACTGTTAAGCAATGCTGTTACCATGGCAGAAGCCTGACAGAATCGAGTGTCACATTATCATGCATGATATTGAAACCATGCCAAAATGTGTACTTTGGCAGCATAGTCATGTTTAAAATGCAATAAATGCCAAAGTAAACTTGTTTGTGTTGCCACAAGAAGACTACAAGAAGTTAAATGCAACTTTTTTTCGGCTGTTTAAAAAAAAAATGATTTGGAAACAAATGGGTCTTGCTCAAAAGCGACATTACCTTTCATCAAATGGTAGGGTGTGTTGTATAGAGTCTTGACAAAGTCTGATCATCCAAGGGGGAACTTATTTTTTGGTAACCGTATATATATATGCCGACTCTAACACAGAACCATTAATTAACCAAGTGAGGTTGCTACAACTGACTTTCCTTGGTCATGTTCTAAGAATAACAGAGGAAGAGCCCTGTATGACGTATGCATTTTACACAACTAGTCCGACACTGCGCTAGTCTGAAAATGAAATACACGGCGCCTTTCCGACACGGCGCTTGTCCGAAAATTAAATACACAGCGCTAGTCCGAATCTGAAAAACATTGCGCTAGTCCGACATTTATGTCGGCCTAGCGCAGTGGATTTTAGATTCGGACTAGCGCATTGGATTTCTGTTTGAAATAAACACAATACATTTTTTTCATTCGGACTAGGGCAGTGTCGGACTAGCGCAGTGGTTTTCATTTTCGGACCAACGCATTGTTTTTTCGGACTAGCGCAGTGGTTTTCATTTTCAAACTGACGCACCTCTAAGGTATAGGAAAAGTGTGTAGTCGGACTAGTGCAGTGTCGGACTAGCGCAGTGTCGGACTAGCGGCATGTCGGACTAGCGGGTGCACCCCTACACACCTCCCCATGGTAGAAGGAGACCAAGGCGACAGAGAAATTCTTACTTGTCCTATATCCACAAGCTGCTTGACGACAAAGATAACTTGTTGCAACCAAATGCTATCTGGACACTGGCTCAAAATAGAAGTATTATGGCGATACTGTGTTGTCGCCTACTGCGCAACAGAACGATGATGATGATGCATAAAATTAACATTTCATGTGTTCTCAAACAGATGATAAAAACTAGTAGACTATTACTTTAAAACAAATTGATGTAACTGTTCAAAATGTGATGATTAGAAAGCTTTGAATCGATACATTTTATAATAAACAAAATAGTTTTCAGCAGTCCAACCTAAATTTATTGTATTGGGAAACTCCAAATATTCCTAACAACATTTCCAGTTTGCATTTCCTTTCACCTTTTTCCAGAATTATGAGATTTCCTATTTCACTGAATGATCGTGTAATTTACGGTAAAGACAGGTACGTAAATTGTTTAACTTTAGTAATAATGAAAAACGTGTCAAACCCCTATAAATGCATATATGTAGTGAAGTCAGCAAACTGTCTTCAATAATGCAAATGTACATTATTATCCTATGGGTGTCTAATGATAACAATATTTCCAAAAAAAATGGCATCTTATTTTCGATTTTACAGGATGAGGGATAGGTTGAGATTGAAAATAGAAACATTATTTGAAAACATTTAACCTTGTCTTTGACACAGAAAATTGGGGAGAATAATGTCCCGTTTTTAAAATTTACACTTAATTTTAAATGATTTTGTTTTAACCTTTCTTTATTTCTGTAGTTATTGCTTACATGTATAAATAGGGTTCATATTGATTTAGTTTTTATGGATACAATTTTAATATCCACATTATTATAGTGTTGCCTATCTTGGAATAAAGTTAGCAATTTTGTTTCGTATAATTATAATTGACATAATCCAGCTGCTATTCAAAGCAAGTTTGACCCATGTTTAAATTAATGAAAATAATAGGTTTTTAACAACAACTGACGCAGTACTATATATTTGTTTGAAACATTTTGATAAATGGAATACACTATTTACTTGACATAAGTGTCCTCTGAAAGTCAAACTTAAACAGCATCAATCTTAAGGATTTCTTTTATCATCTATCAGATGTCGCTTGGGGCAAAGCGCACTATTTTCAAAGAGACTGTCAAAATTATCCAGATTGACTGTGGCAAATATAGGTTAGTGGCGCAAATTCCTATGTAAATTACTTTAAGCATAGATTCTTGCATTAAGATACAATGCCTCCGTACAATGAAGTATCATATAACGTAAACACAAAGCGACGTGTTAAATTTTGTATCGCATCGAACTGCTAATCCCATTGACAGGTTCCCCAGCTGAAAGATATGTTTTTAAGTTAAAGTTACTTAATAGATTTGTCATAGTACAGTTGGCAAAATATATTGATCATAAAATATCACTCATTTCCAACCCGCCAAGTTTCATTCAAAAATGTAGGAAATTTGTAAAGTTTATATAAAGATAAATATCATATTCATCTGACTCTATGGAACATATATAAAGAAGTATACATTACCTTATAAGCAAGGCCGTCCCCAGAGTGGGGGAGGTGTTGGGTGGGGGTGCGTGTGTGGGGGTGCTACCACCCCCCCCCCCCCCATCATCGGTCATGTTGGTAAAATTGTGCTGCTGTCTTAAAAAAAGAAGGGGAAGAAAAAAAGAGAGGGCAGAATGAAGTGGCAGAAAGGGAGAAAAGAAGGGGAAGAAAAAAGCGAAAAAGAAAAAGGAAGGAGGTGGGAAAAGGAGAAAAAGAAAGAAAAATGAAGGAAAGGATGAGAATGAAACGAAAAAGACAGCCCATGTTGACTTGCTAAGGAAAACGGTCATGACGGTCTGTTTGTCGGCAAACTGTAAGCATTTGTGTCCATCTTCAAGCACAGACTTCTAACGACACGTTCAGGATGTTCAGTATTCAGCTCTTCAAAACTGTCAGCATCTCCTCGGAGTTTTGTGTCGGCTCATACAACTTTAAAGTTTGTAAATTTAAAGCTTTCTAATAATCCTGCAGGTATAAAGCGGTCATTATAAGAGTTGTCTGATTCAACCTTACTTCAGTGACATGTGTTGGAAAATGAAGGCGTACACTCTTATTGTGAAAGAGTGAAAGAGCCATATGAGTGACCAATATTGTAGAGTGAAGTTCACTCTCAAGAAAGAGTTATAGTAATTCACTCTAGGAAAGAGTGAACCGTTTATTTTTTTGAATAGTTCACTTTAAATGATCTGGGAGGGATAAGAATAAATCTTCAAAAGAATGAAAGGTCACTCAATGATCTAGTCGTTTTATTGTGCAAATATATATCGGTAAGTAGATGCTAGACAATGAACTTGTCGGTGTAAGCTTACTTAATACATTTGCCTATGTATTAAGTAAGCTTACATTGACAAGTTCCATCGATCCAGTTTTTGCATGGTTAGCGTCACTGTTGGGTATGTGGTGTCTGGCATCTACTCACCGATAAATAGTTACACAATTTCCTCTGAAATTCCTATGTCTGTCACTCCTCCACAGTCTTCAATTCAACCACCGCCATGAGCGCTGACGATTTTTCGTAGATATAACAGCGCGATGATCAGCGTTCCTGATTTGCTAGAACTTCACTCCGTAAAAGAGCGGTGTTTTCGAGCCACTCTCCTGCGAGTGAACGTCACTCTGGTACAAGAGTGAATTACCGCAAAGTATTTTTACTCTTAAAGAGCTAACACGCACTCGATTAGAGTCAAAACAAATTCACTCAAAATTTCGATTGAATCTTCACTCTTTCGCATTTAGAGTGTACAATATGCATCATTTAGCTTTTTTGAGCGTTTAGCTATTAAACTAATATGGAAAATGTTGGCAACACTATGCAGCAAATGGTGTGAACAAAGTTGAAAATTTCAAAATTTTCTAACTAATGAGGGGCACATCCCCATCAGACACCCCTTTCGTGTTTTGTCCACTGTTCATTGTGAATCTCTGGAGTACCTTTCCTACATGTTTATGGGTGCCGGGGGAAGCCAACTTGAGGCATCAGCCAGACACCCCTTTTATATGTTTGGTTCCCTTATTCAATACAAGTCCTTTGCCTAAATTCGATGGGGAAAAGTGCTAACTTCAGGAATAAGTTAGCAAAAACTATGCAGTAAGTGACCGGATGACTTTACACATAACCATAAAGGTTACAAAAAGCTACAAGAGTAAATCACCAAATTCGCCGAATTTTGGTGATTTACTCTTGACAGTCGCCCAAAGTTTGAATACGTCATAGACCGGGGTCCCAAATGGACACGAACTCGCTGCCTAGGCAGCGCCCCTCGGGTAGCTTGGTATAGGTGGACACGGGATTGGGCAGCGAGAGGTCCCTGGTTTGAGCCCCGGTGGAAACAATATTGGACACCCTTTTTTTCCGAGGATATTGTAGGTAGGAGGTTCACCAAATTGCGTGAATAGTATTGTCAAATAACAAAGTTTTCTAACTAATGAGGGGCACATCCCCATCAGCTAGTAAAAACTATGCACCAAATCGCGTTTCCAAATTCCAGTATTTTCTAACTACATAGGGGCCATATTCCCCTCAGACACCCCGTTCGTATGTTTTGTTCCCTGTTCAATACAATTTGATTGGGGAAAGTGTTAACTTGAGGTATCAGCTAACAAAAACTATGCACCAAATTGCGTTTAAAGTGTGTTCAAATTCCAAAATGTTCTAAATACTCAGGGGGCACATCCGCCTTAGACACCCCCTTTATATGTTTGGTTCCCTTGTTCAATACAAGTCCTTTGCCTACATTTGATGGGGAAAAGTGCTAACTTTTAGCAAAAACTATGCACCAAATTACGTGAATAGTGTTTCCAAATAAAACAATTGTCTAACTACTGAGTGGGCACATCCCCCTCAGATAGCCCCTTTACATGTGTGGTAGGATAAATTAGCGATTACTCTATTTTCGTTGTCGGTAAAATACTTGAGCTTGTCGGCAAAAAATACATCCACACACCCCTAAAGACAAAGGCCTGGGAATTCCCCTAGTTATTAGAGAACATCTGAGGGTTAAGTAATATAACCAACAAAAATGTTTGATCATCATTGTCATCTTAAATTTGACCTTTAACCACGGGTACATTTTTAGACCATCTACTTGTACAACTAGTGGGGAGGCGGGGG
>JXSR01S009091.1:55186-68510 GCA_000969725.1 Ophiothrix spiculata
TAATTGTACTGATTTTTCCCTCGATTTATTTACTGTTTTAAAAATCTTACAGGTAAGATATATTTTTCAAATTTCATATATATGATGTCTGATATCTCATCTTGAAGTATGTATAAGCGATTTCACATAAAATGTTGTAAAACACGCTACACGTAACCAGATTTGACCTCATGATTTAAAAGCTTGAAATGATTTTTTTTTTATTCTCCTCTGTCAAAAATAGACTTATCTTATTGAAAAAACTCTGTATATGTTCATCCACATCTTTATTTTCTATTTGCATTAACCCCCTTGTGATTATAGGGGTTCGAAGTCCGAACTATCCGACAGAAAAAAAAAATCTAGCGACCGAGTTAACCTGATATTCAACCGGGATATACCCGGGAAATGAAAATTAAATTGCTCATTAAAAGCTCATTTGCATAGGCCCTACTGACTGTATCCAAAAGTTCAATTCATGGGTTATAATATGCAACCTTTACATACTTTTTTGACAATCCGTTAACTCAAGAAAATCACAGGCAAAAATTGTAATGTGTTTTTCTTCTGGGACACCCTGTATACGTCTTTCTCTTCGTATTTATTATCAGTGAAAAATATATCTGTTGACGGATCATTTCAGGTAGCAATGAAAATAGACGTAATGAATGACGTCAACTCATTTTATGGTGAATTTAACTCCAGCAATTACCGCTTATAGTAGCGATTTTAAATTTGTGCTGTTTATAATGTATGAAAAATTTAATCCATACTTTGTATCAAGTTTCAAGAAACGGTGATTGTTAATCTGTTGTGATATATTTTTGTAATTCGATATTCTAATTATACATTTTAAATAATACACAGGAATTGTTGTAAACATTTTACTTTTAAGATTATTTATCTAATGGTTTAAAGCCTCTTAAAAAACGCAATCATTTACGCAGGGAGGGTTTACAGTGTGACGACTAACGAGTAACGAACAGCAACGCAGACCAGCGGATTGTCATCGTTTAAAGTTAACGTCAGTTAACGCTGTGCCAATCTTCTAACCACTGCAGACTGTTGTTACTATCATTCCCTATCAGTTGAAAGTTTTTCGCCTCGTTGGCGGACCAACGAGACACATTTGAATCTGGAGATTGGGAAACTTCGTAATAGACTAAGAAGTAAGAATGCAAAGGTGAATATTATTTTAGTTATACTTTGTGTGTAGTAAATGGATCCAAAATTTACAAAAATTAGTGGAATTTTATTTTCGAAATTTAAATTTATATAATACATTCGACTGCGTGCATAACAAAGACAATTTCAACGTGTAGCAAATCTATCCCTCTGGACAGGAAAAGTTCGACTTTTACGGCGGCCATGTTGTGAGTACACGACCTTTAATATACTTTTTTTTAATATATTTTTTTCACATTTATTTTTTATTATTTTTATTTCAGTTTTATACACTGGCATCTTGTTCCTGGTGAGGCTTAAACCCACACCACTAGCAGCCCATGTATTAGCTGTCAATCGTGCGCTACCATATAAGGCATCGGGGCAAATGTGTAGAAAAATAACAATTGTTTCCAACTCAGTCAGGGGCGCACCAATAAATGATCGAAGGGGGTGGACGTTTTCAGAAGAAAAAAAGAAAATACTCTGAACATAACAGGTTTTAAGGGAACAAATCGGAAAGGATCAGGTCTTGCACCTTGATTTACGTTTTTATGACACACTGTCACCCTGGAGAAAATCGAGAAAAGTGAGATGTTGAGAATTCTCCATGCCGTTTGTAGATGTCTGTAGCCATTTAGGTATTGTCACAATTCTGTAGATAGTCATTGCCAAGTGCGTTACAGTGTGTCCCAATAAAAATTGTGTAAGTTAAAAGCACCACAAGACTAGGGTAAAATAATGGCACATCATTGTAAAGTAACAACTCCAAGCTTTCAAATGTCGTTTAGTTTTTTCAATTTGCTTATTTCAATATCGTGATATGTCAAATTAAATAAAGAGGTGAAAAATCACAATTGTACCACTTTTACTATGCAAGAAAGCCGTGCATGAAAATTAAGGAGAGCATTATGTTTGTCGTTGAACTTTAAAAATATAACAACATTACTGTAAATAAGTTCATTTGGCATGCATTGAAAAATGTATTGTCTCTTCTTCCCCTAGTCACCAAAGTATAATATAAACTCGGTCAATGCATTACGATTTTATGACATCATAAAAATAACGGATTACGAATTCTGAAAAAATACGATTTTTAGCGAAATTAAAAGATTTTTTTTTTACTTTTTCGAGGCTGATATGCCACACAATTTTTTATTATGAGTAATATTTAGAAATAATGTTTGTCCTTTGTTCACTTTAACGAATGCAAATATTACCAGTGTTTGCTTGGTTAAGGGTACGAGGAATCTATCTGCTCAGGAAAATGTGAATCCTAACTATTTTTCTATCATGCAAAGATAAATAGTTTCCACTGCCTTTGCTGGGACTCGAACCAAGGATTATGACAGGGTTTAGTCATGCGAAGCGAGGCAGCGTTGAGATCGTGAACTAAAATCTAAAACATAAACATTAGAATGCCGTATTTTTCTTTTGTTTACATAAAAATTGCAATTTTTGCCTCATTGGAATGAAAAGTAAATTATGCGAATACGTATATCAGACAAAATGTAGATAATGTAAATACTTAAAACAGGCAATTCACAGCTCAAACAGAGTCGTAATTCACATCTGGATTTTCGGGCAAAACAAGGCGGGTTTGTTACATTGTCATTCAAAATCAACTCAGCATATTTATAACATATTGTTTGTAATTCAATAAGAAGTATTAAGCCTACAATCTGTCAAATTGGAAACCAGTCGAATTGTTCGAACATTATGAAATTATGAGGTTTCAGCAAAAAAGGGTCAAATTTTTCGAAGTAGTTTTTAGGCGTCAATTTTACCTTGATAATGGACGTTAAATCACTAGTTAAGTTATATGTATAAACTAAAGACTCTATTCAATATGTACGCCAAAAATTGTAATATTCTGATAGGTGTAAGTAGGTAAAAACTTGCAGTAAACATGACAGTAAACAGCCGAGCGAGACGTTGTTAGGGACTGTAGCCTAAGTTGTACAGAAAACATCATTTAACACATTTATTGTGAAAAGGTTCAAAGGAATGATCGGAACCCAAGGGGGAACTCGCACTTCCACCTCTGCAATGTAGGCCTACACCTTGCTATATAATGATACCCATTGTACCATTTTTTATCCCCGGTGCGCGGGGGTTTTATCCTGGGACAATGAAAGTTTTATGGTACCAGGTTCCATCCCTAAGTTTCAATACAGTTGTATTCGCGATTTAAAACAATGGCATATGGAATGTTTCTTTGCATTGTTTATATATTTTATGGCAGTTGAAATAAATATTATTATAATAGGCATATGATCATTGCACTGAATTCGGCCCAAATTTGACTCATGATGTTGCATTTTCTTATCTTTCGAATATTATGATACCATTTTTGCATTTTAGGGATCATATTTTAGTCATATCAATAAATGTTTCCCACCATTGTACCATGTCTAGAACTTGTCTTGTTGTTTGAGATAATATCATCCATAAATAATATCATGATACAATCCTCGACTCAGTATTTTTCTGACAGCCCCCTTGGCAATACAATGAAAAAATGTACCCCCCCACCCCTCGCTTGTTTAATTACGGATGAGTGAAATAACATGATTATGTGTTAATGGTTTTCACGAGTTAGAATTATCAAAATCGAAGGCTTTCGTTGCTAGCATGGTATTGATGATATTCTATCATGAGTCTGTGTAAGAATATAAGTGTGACACAAGGTCAACTGGTTTTGCAAAATGCTTTAATTATAATACGACAACAACCGAGTTTATACGGAAACGCACGATAAGACCACATGGTAACTAATAGCTAATAATCGGAAAATAACGAGTGAACATGGCTTAGAAATTCCAAATTTAAAAGAAAAATAGTCTGCGCAACATTTTATTCAGGGCCTGCATTGAAAATAGACATCCTATTCTATCTGAATTATCAATCTTTAAAATGTTGCGCAGAAGAAATTTTGATATTTTTTCGGTTCATTTTGCCATAGACAGCTTAGAAAATGGCGAAAAGATTGAAGTAAAGTGAATGAAAATAAAATTCAACATATGAAAAGAAACATCATATTTTCAGCATATTGTCCATAAATTATTTATTTGTGAGTTCTTCAAATTTAATTTAGTAAATTTTTCAGTATTTAATGCTTTAGTTTCTTTGTAAAAAAATAAAACATGGAAAATCACTCCGTCGACATTTTCCGTAATTGAAACCGGAAATGGTTTCATTTTGACAAACACCGCGAAAAACATTTCTAGATATTAACCTTCCAGGGCGGTGTAGGTGTTATTGTAATTTGGCAAAATCATTGATCGTCATGATTGATAATGTCACAACTACGTAACAGTTCAGCATATTTCACTCATGATACTATATATAACCCCATTTAAATGTTGTCAATTTCAATAATATGAATACACTTCTCTGTTTGTTGATTAAAATGTTCAGTCTAATCAAAAATATTTGTGACATCACAATTGAATACGCCAGAATAAGAAAACCTCAACTCCAATAGCTCCCTTCTGTTAATTATATTTACAAAATATTAATGCATACAAATCGCTGAAAATGCTTTCACATCACAAAAATAGCATTTCCATATTAATATCTAATCATAGTGTCACATTTGACCTTGTAGTTGACTTTTTTAGACATTTTTAGTGATTTGAAATCATTTATATTTTACAGAAGTTAACAAAAGGGAGCTATTTGAGTTGGGGTTTTCTTATTATGGGGTATTCAATTGTAGCTAAAAGTTCATACCAAAACACTTTTTTCTATTCTTAAATAGCATACAATACGAAATAAGCTTCATTTAATCAAGGAATTAGAGTAACGATTCTTAATTTTTACTATTTATATGAGAAAATGAATCCATAATTTTTATCAAGTTTCAATAGAAAGTAATTGTTAATCTATTTTAACGTTGTAATTCGATATTCCTCTTGTATTTTATATTTTATATATAACAAATTGCTTTAAATATTTAAATTATCTATTAAAATAGTTTTTTAAAAGTCTTTAGAAAAACGAAATAACTTTTCGTATTTAAGGGAGGGGTCTGGGATAGATTGGCATGAATTTTAGATGAATTCACACAATTCTCCCAAATCATTACATATTAATGGCATATACCATAGCCCTTGTATATAGAGAAGTTTCAAAAAATGCGAAAAATGTCAGCCTGGTGGCCATGGTAACCAAATAGAGCCTTTGATTGGCTAAGCACTTAAACGATCATAACTTACAAACTAAAAATACCCTTAGTACCAAACCTGGGTAGTAGGTGTACTCGGGCCAATAATGACTGAAATGAGACAGACAATGCACAGCATGGGGCGTCTCTCAAAAGCAGAAGACATTTGGAATACAAATCTTACAGCCCCGAATCCACCAATCCCTTCCAAAACAAAAGGAAGACACAAAACAAGACAATAAACACCGCACACTCACTCACACTCACACACCAAAAAAGGGGATGTGGCCTACATGTTAACAAGCAACAACCAAAAATAAAGCTCATTAACAAAAACATAAACAATAGATAAAGGACATTATTCAGGAGGCTTCAAGATCAAAGGACCATTTCCTAAAATGCTTTCTAAGTTTACCTTTGCTTTCAGCAATTTTATACTCTGAATTTCTTTTGATTTTAACTCAATTTAGAAATGCAACAAAGTTGGGCTGGGTTTGTTGAAATGTACATCTATGTAAATAAAATTTCAACATAAAAACGATGAAATTGATACACGCGTCATGTTCAGACAAACCAATGACACCAAACATGTTCTCGAATTAGTTAAAAGGGAACGACTCCCAAGAAACACTGCTGATCAAACAACAAATATCATCCCAAACAGGTGATACTTCATCAGACTCACAAAATAAATGCAGTTAGGTGAATCAGCACGACCAAATTTATTTGTGAAAATTTCCCTGGGAAACGTTTTAAAATAAAGAGAGTTTCAATGGAACAATAACAATTAGCCGTGTGAACATTGTTCCATTCCTCCTCAAGCTCGATTGTTTATAACGTTGCCATGGCAACCGGTAGCCAACCAATCAGGTAATGTTGCTTTATAATTCAAAAATGGCAACTTTTTTCAAAAAGCGGCTTCATAGTGCCCTCCGCCTATCTGTTCAAAACTCGCTCGTTAGCGCCTTTTATACTTACGAGATATAAGCCTTCGAACATTGACAAAAAAGAAATTTGAACAAAAAAATGATACTTAGGTTATAAGTAACTAAGTATTTGAATGATAATAAATTTACACACATTTTAAGCCCATTTTGGTTAAAATCAGAATTAATTTAGCGGAGTTAAAAATAGCATGTTTAAATATAGCCGGGTGAGGTATAATAAAGAAATATATAAATAATTGACAAACTCAAAATTGTTGGTCGCATATGATTCACAATGCAATATCTTGATAAAATAAATGATTTATTTCATAGGACAATGTAATCATTTTATTAAAATCTAATTTAAATGAAAATCCTACAAATTACAGGGTGAGCGTCTTCTGTATACAAATGTATAGGAAAAGCATCCAGAAATTTGTGACTTCCGTTCTTAAAATTGTCATAACTTCAAAACCGAATGTCCGTTTGAACTCAAATAAAAAACATTATAAAGTAGAGATTCTGTAATTTTGTCTTTGTGGTAATGTTTCATTTTCCGAATCTAAACGAATTGGTTGGTAAATATATTCAAGACCCAACCTCCTTAACCCTGGTCCTCCCATGTGTAGAAATAAATGTTATTAGAGGATCCGCTAAATATTGATTTTCTGTTTTTGTTTTTCAATCTTGTGTTTATATTGACACATACTTAATAAATACATCAAACCCAAACATAAAGGAACAAGGGATAGAGGAGAAACAACAATAAGCAAAAGCCTGTAAAATACATGTACATGTATAAAATGTTAAAAAAAAATATTCTAAGATTAATTTAAAGAACAGAAATTCATTCAATGAGAAAATATAAGAAGATTTTGCAAAGCGTACACTTGCAGTGTAACAAAATGTATTAGCACACGAATTGAAATTGATTCAAACTTCAATTAAGTCAATAGGTTTACGTTTTACTCTAGTTATGCTTGTTTTGGTTTATGTTTTAAACATTTATTTTGTTTAATCTTGTTTATTTCATGCGCTTTTTTCTACGTGGGTGACAACTGTTATTGTTTCAACTTGCTAATCTTTAAAATGATATTTAGATTTAATACCATTTATGTAATCCTATTGAATGACAAATAATAATAGTTATATAGAGAGTTATGAATTGTTTAATAACTTAATAATCAAGTATTTGTGATAGTTATCAGTTTATTTGTGTATGTCAGTTTAAGGTTACCTCCAGTATAATATCTTATTTTGTTTCTTAGAATCAATTGTTTTATTCATGGTGAAACAAATTGTTTTTAATTCTGACACAAATTTGTCAAATTAATTCTGAATATCAAGTTGAATTAATCAAAGTTGTCATTCGGTAGGAATTATATTTTAAAATCGATATTTTGTTTGGTTTAATTGAATGTTAAACCTGGTGAATGGATTTCTTACAAGAGCTACAGACACTAAAAAGGACCAAATTAAGTTAGACATATCATTTTTCAGAGATAGTTTATACTTTTATGTGAGAATATAAAGAGCCGAATTGCAAAATTGGCTTGGAGACCATATTTTTTTCAAAAATGAGTTTTTGGTAGATTCTACCAGACCTTTAACTTGTGCATCTTCTTGGCAAATCCTAAAAATCACCCTACACCCGAACGGCCCACCTTGGATGGTACCCCATCTAAGGTGATACATTCTGAGATGTTCTTTATTTTGTCAAAAATAGGAACCTAAAAATATTTTGAGGTGGCATCCTCCTTATCATCCAACTCTGACGTAACACCATGACCTCCTAAAAATACAGTAGTACCTACGATTTTTTCGGTAAAATTACCGCAAAGGATGAACCTACAAAAGACTGCGACAGAGAGTCATTTGTTTGTTTGTTGTTGTTGTTTCTTTTTTTTGTGGGGGGGGGGGGTAAATTAGTCATGTATTTTAACGCTTGTTTTTTTTATTATTATTTTCTTAGGTTTCTATGATTTTTTCCTAGAAATCTGAAAAAAATAACCGGTGGTTGCCTGCCGGTTCTGGGCGGTTCAACATTTAAGCCAACCGTCCAGAACCGGCGGATAACCATCGGTTGAGAATTTCCTAAATTGTATTACCTTAAAATCACTTTCCAAACCTGACGAATTCAACAAAAACAAGATGTCAACACTGTAAAAGGATAAATCCGTCAAATAACATAAGAATTGAGTTTCAGATTTAGAAACTGTCAGGAAGAAGACTCTTGGTATCATATTTTAATGGCCTTTTTGGTTCTTATTTTTTTAAATGCCTCTATAAATGAAAGGTTTATGTTAACTTAAAATTAAATTAGTATGCCAGAAACTTTATATTATTCGAACGGCACTTGTCTCGTCGACCCGAGCGTATTTGGGGAGCTGTTTAGGGGGATTGTCACAACCTAAGTACTGATAGGTCTGCGTCATTGGCCGCAAATGGCCTAGTTTAAGGCGAAATGGTTCCGACGATTTCCTTGTTATGGCGTAATAGTAATGGCAAGCGCTTTGTATCCACCGGAAAAGGCGCAATATAAATGCCGGCATTATTATTATCATTATCTTCTTAGCCACGAACTTATTGAATATCCTTGTGATAAATGTATAAATCAAATCACGTGAAACGCACCTGTTTATTACAAAAATTGCCGCGAAGGCAAATTACTTTGAGAGATGTTGACTATGCGGCTGGGCAATTCAGCTAGACTTTACATTAATCATTTGGTAATAACATGGAGAGTTTGAACAGTGCCACAAAATAAACCCAGACGTGATGGCGGGTGCTTTGGGAAATTATTGACACACCTTCGGATATTTTGTATACAGCTTCTTTGAACAGACCCCGATCATTGTATGAGTGATGGGGTACAGGCAGCTTGACAATCGTTGACAATCCCGGAAACAACCACTGTATTTCCCTGGAACTAAGTTTTAAAAAAAGCCTCCCATTATTGCCAATTTTAAATTTACGTTAAAAATATGTTTACTTATTCATTTGGTCTTAAGGTCTTAAATGCAAAATATACTTGTCATATTTCATTAATCAGAGTTCTATAGTTTTATTTACCATATATACTAATAGACCAGGTGCCATGAAGTGGTAGCCTGGCTGGAAAGGTTACCAATTTTGACATGTATGGCAACAAACCGTATGGTCCCCCAAACCTGGAACTGTGAGTCTGGCAGGTTGAAAGTGGTGGGTGTGGTCAGTAGGGGCATAAGAAATGGACCTCTCAGCTAGGGTAGATTGGCTGGAAGGGTAACCACAAAAAACATTCTTAAATATGTCAGGAATAGTCCAAGATATACTGAATGGGTATTGCCAGACTGTTTCAGTGGTGGGGTGGGGTCGCCAGACTTGAATTCCTCCACCCCTACAGCCATGCTAGACTGGCTGGAAAGGTAACCAAATGAAACCACCTGGAAAATGTTGGGCATAGTCCCTTGTATCAACAATGACCACTGCCAGACATTTTAAGTGGTGGGGTGTGCCTGCCAGACCGCCCTCAATACCCCCGACACACAGCCATGCTAGACTGGCTGGAAAAGTAACCAAATGAAACCACCTGGAAAATGTTGGGCATAGTCCCTTGTACTAACAATGACCACTGCCAGACATTTTAAGTGGTGGGATGTGTCTGCCAAAGCGCCCTAAATACCCCCACCCCACAGCCATGCTAGACTGGCTGGAAAAGTAACCAAATGAAACCAGCTGGAAAATATTTGGCATAGCCCCATGTATCAAAAATGACTACTGCCAGACATTTTTAGTGGTGGGTTGTGTCTGCCAGACTCCCTGTAATACCCCCTCCCCTACCCTATAGATCAGTTGAGACCTGCTGGAAATATGATCAAGTAAATGACCAGAAATTCAGCTCAAATATAAAACACAGTGAATTAATCATTGTTTCCATAAATCAATATTTATTTTAAAAGTTAATTACACCATGCCTTAAAAAACAAATTCATAGTGTTGTATATATGTTTTTCAGACACATCCAAAAAATAGTATCAATTACTAAAAATTGTCCTTATGCACAAATGATTTTTTATGGTCTAGATCAAGTTTATCATGTTTATAGAGAAGAACTGTCAAATATCAAAAATACGTTTTAATACATTTTTTATTCTAATCATTCAAATATCAGTGTACCTAGATAGAAAAGCTGTTTTGACAGTTTCTTGTCACTTAAACCAAACCTGGTCTAACCTTAAAACCTCATTTACAAATATTTACATTAATATAATATAATTATAGGTTAATAAATGTGCATTTCATACGCGAGTGAAATGAGATAAAATTAATGCACGCGCGGTCAATTTTGAAGCGTCCAATTCACGATGCCTGTAGGGGCCGAGTGCATTAGACAGCAATCAAAATTTACCGCAAGTGCATTGATTTTGTCTCATTTTACGTTCAATGTGGAATGCAAATTTATTAATCTAATTCATACACGACAGAAAAATAATGTTGTATCTTTTGTGAAAATAAATAAGGCCATAATAATGACCATCAAAATCCAAAAACGTCTTTAAACTAAATAAATAATCCAATGAAACATTCATACGCACTAAACACCCGCAACACAAACCGGAATACAACAAGCGCAGTGCATTGTGAAGACAGTGCACTTTAAATTCTTGCGTTCTGAGTGGCTAGGTGACACGCGGAGCACACACGGAGTGTATGAATATAATATATTACAATACAATACAATACAATACAATACAATACAATACAATACAATACAATACAATACAATACAATACAATACAATACAATACAATACAATATACTATACTATACTATACTATAAAATGAAAAGTGGAAACCATACAAATGAGAAAGTGCTAAACCAAATAAAGTGAGCTTCAAACAATAAAGATATTTGGACTTAAAACATCCTGCTATTCCATGATACATATTCTGCAGATGTTGCAGATTCTGCATTTTGTTTCTGATAAGTGAGGGTCTCCATGGTCCTTACGAAACAGATCTGTCAAATATGGAATATTGCTCCGAGGATGTTTTAAGTCCAAATAACTTAGTATTAACACAGTATTCTCTTATTTCACTTGAACTACCGAAAGTATTTACACCAGGAAGAATATTCAATACATACAGAATATACATGTAGTTTTTGAGTATAGTATGGATTCAAAGCTGCTCTCCGATAAGAAACGCTGATGTTTTTTCGTTATTTAGATATTAATGTTTTTGACAATCACATTTAATATTTCTTGCAATTGATAATTATAGTCCAAGTAACAGAATAGTAAAAATTTAAAATTCGATCAGCATTAAAACATATACTGACATGGCATTAAAATACAAACTGTATACACATTTTTGCTATATTTACAGTAGTAAATGAACATACGATATTATAAAGAGCTGCATTTTAGACATAAAAAGTAAGTTTTTGCAGATTCTTGCAAGACCTCTCTCATTTGCACTTCATCCTGACACAATTTAAAAAAAAAATGATGAAAAGTGCCTCTCGTTGGTTAAAATCCCCAAAGTGGTAATATTCAAGCCAAATATGGCCATCGTATGACCATAAAACATAATATGGTAGTTTCTTATTAAACATGCCCAGTCGTTATAATTTGATATTTACAAAGTATGTATAGCCTAATGAAGATTTGAGACAGACATTTTATAAATATTTCAAAATTCTTCAGATATAGGTCTCTGAAGTTGAAATACTTGACTTCCAAAACTACGTCCACTTTCAGCAATAAAACAATGCTTTATTAGTAAGAAAATATTTGATCAACTATCGAGATTAAAATTGATTCATCAAGACATACTCGTACAGAGTTCAGAAAATACATATCAGTGTTTTAAAATTCCAAAGTGTAAATTGGACGTTTGTAATTTCTCAAATCAACTCTTCATTTAAGATAATCAAGACCTATTGAATTAATTTCTATATCCTTTAGCAAGTGTTATTTTCTCATACTTGAATCGATTCATTATCTTCCTCATCTGAATCTGAATCGTCACTCCATGCCTCATCATCTGACTCAGAAAGGTCACTTTCTTCATCTACTTCCTCCATGTGATCGGATTCATTGGCATCCTCTACTCCTTCATTGTCACATCTGAACAGAGTTTCTGGTATTGCTGGCCCTTCATACCACTTCGGTGCTAACAATGCATCATTTGCATTCACATGCCAACCATAATCCAAGGGAGACAGACTGTCTCCTGGACAGCTAGTCACTGCATGTCTCCAGAGAATGGTAACATATTGTGCCCTTAAAGACCCGTGCTGGTTGACCAGGCCAACTGGCTGGCATTGCCTCAACATATGGAAACTAAATAAGCACTTGCAATCTTACAAACCCCTGAGTGTTCATAAAGGTTTGACCCTGTCACCTTTATTCTATATGTCTCCTTGTCTGTAAAAGTGTCTGTGAGTTCGTGGAAACCCCTGATCCTTGTAAAAATGTCACCAGTAAATTCCTTCCAATTTGTATAATTGGTTACTGCCAAACATCTATCTCCCTGGAGTCTGTGGCCAACTCGGCCCTTTAAGATCTTCATACGGAGGGTTTGGTGGCATGGTGGTAACATCGCACAGTCGACTCGTTTGATATTAGCTAGTGGATTTTCCTGAAAGTGAAAATTATGTTATATTTGTAACTTCACATGATTTCAATTAATTTATAGTCGTATTAATAAGATATTTTTCGAAGACAATTATTGCAAAAATCAATAGAAGGATACAATCTAATTTGCGATATGAGATTCTGTATCCTGCCATTCCCCGCTGGGTTGCTCATCTGATACAAAATGCTTTACGTTTTAGGTTTTATACCTCTGTCTGTGATTTTGTAACAAAAATTAACGAAATTGATACTAAATATAAGTTTCATATGGATGGATATAGTACTCCAAATAGTTAAGTCACATCACATGAACTTTTCTGAGAAAATTTCAGTTACCAAGTTCTTCAAATAAACCAAGGTACAGACATAAACACTGCCAAGTAATTATTAAATTGATATACGATTTCCTTGAAAAACATCTTTCAAGTAGTTAAAAACTATACCAAATAGGGTTACACTAAATG
>JXSR01S009091.1:76357-89289 GCA_000969725.1 Ophiothrix spiculata
CAACTTCCTAACCCTAGGTCCGATTTTCACAAAAATGGTCTTAAAATAAGCGCAAGGCTTTAAGGAAAAAAGTCAAGAAGTTTCAGCGCGAAAAAATAACAACCGGCGGAGGTATAAAAATATTTCCGGAGGGGGGGGGCGGATTCCGCCCCCCCCCCGGCTCTTTTAGGGTTAAAATAAAATAAATGAAGGTAAGAACCATCCAATTTTTAAAGATTTAAACTTTTAAAAACCCCTTTTTTACCTATTTGTGAGTACCCCCTAATATTCACAGATTAAAAACCCCGGTATATAAAGTTACAGACGATTGAACCCCAAACTCTTTGATATTTGTATACTTATCAGACAATGGGTTGGTACATACACGTCACGGTACATCCAGTATGTTAATTGTGCCGTGGGTAAATAAAGGACATTATAATAATTAAGAAATACTGAAACACTGCATCAAAAATTTGGTTAGTTTTTAATCATAATAATGAACATAACTCTGGAACGGAATTACCGATTTTTAAAAATTCAAACGGATTTAGAAAGCTTGTCACTAGTTCTTTCTAAATCCATTAAATTTAACTCATGTAGTTCCTAATCGAATTTTTCGCCTGAATTGCCCAGTTGTTGGTGCATAAAATTGAGTGATAATAACATTGCCTAAATTGTGGGTATCCATACAAAAATACCTTCCATGCTCCCAAGGCAGTTAGACAACTAGTTGACTTAAAATCTTTTGATACAATAATAGGAGAAAAAACGGTGTGTTTCAACGAACTAAGCCGTTTGATCTTCCACTAAAATAAAACGGAAGCAATAACGTGATTAACTAGCCCTATCTCTCTCCTAAATTCCTATGTCTTTAGATTAATCTCTTTTATTATTAACTTGACGCAGTACGCGCACCCGTAAAAATAATAAAATGACGAAAAATCGCCATAGCAAACTATAGAAATAAGCTTATCTCTCGTCAGCTAGGGGGTCCAGTTTGATCACTTACATTCCGACTGGATATTGAGCAATCAATGAAGCGAACCTGTTCCGCTGTTGGCGCTGTGTTCAGTTGCACACGGTCAATGCAAGTGAAATAGGTGTGCCGTTCTTAATATATAATCTTTTACTCAACAGTAAAAACCAACCTTGTGAGGCAAATTATATGTTTTATCTAGTCAAGCTAGTCCAAGCTAGTCGTTCATCTAGCTTTCGACTACATCATTTTGGGGTGCGTTTAGGAAAAAATAAAAAGTAAAAAGTATATAATGCCTAACCTGGTTTTTGTACGAAGAATTTTGAATACGATATTTCAGGCCTAAGCTTAAAATATATGAAACATTGATAAATAAAGTGAGATAAATAATCGATTGGCTTTCGGTTTTCAGACACGTCATCGCCAGGATGATTTTAGGTCACATATATTAAATCTCGTTTTTCTAAGGGGATATGGTGGTTTTACATAACAAATTATCATTTTTGCCAACGATCAACATTTCTGTGATGGCATAATTCCGTAACGTGTATACCAATTTTAAAACGAATTCCGTATCAATACAATGTGTCCCAGAATGAAGTTATCACAATTTCAACGCTACATAATTCAAAAATCAAGCTATTCCAGACAATAAAACTCGGTGACAATCATGCCTGATGTCTTGACTTGCTGTGATTTTGACGTCAATACTTCCCCGGTGTATACTTTGTTGCAAACATGCTACCAATTATTAGTCTCTATTCGTAAATAACTCTCAATTCGTGAATTATCACAATTGAACAGTTTTTGTTTAAACTCCATTCCTACAAAATAATGGAATGAAAACACAGTAGGTGAGGTCTCTGATGGGTGTTAAGAATTGGTTAATAGATTAAAAAAAAAAAACTAAATCAGGTGTTTCCTCTGGGTAATGAAATATTTCTTGCTCTTAAAAATCATAATCGATTTCCATACAGTCAACATATGTAAATAAATATGGAGGTACAACTAATATATTGCACATAGATCTCTTATTTGCTTTGACAAATATATCAATCTTACGTTGCACAAAACCCGTGGTATTAAATGTACAAGGAATAGAAAAATCAGGATTAGAGCAATTATTTAGGTACCGTAATTTAAGTGTAATTCACGTTTATATCAATTTCCAAATTATGTTTTCTAATTTATTTAAATTATCACAATGTACCTCGATATGGAATTGTCAACTTGGTTTCAAGAATAAACCAATTTGCTTCCCAATTTATGTCCGGCGGTCACCTTTTTTAGGCCACCAGGCCGCTCACTACATTCCCATTTTCAGCGTGATACAGTTCTTTAGACCCTGTTCTTGAGGAAAAAATAGCTTAAACTGCAAATATTGCTCAGGAAATGAAAAAAAATACGTGCAGGCGGCTATTTTTGGCCAAAATTTGAGTTCACTAAACCCCCAAAGGGTCAGTTTCAAAGGTCCATTTTTACCGAAAATCAGTTCACTCTTACGGCGATTGTATACAACTGAGCCCATATAACACACATATTTTATATTAAAATAACTGTGTTGAATTCGTGATTGTCAATGTGCTCAGGCTCAAGCTGTGACCAAAACACAAGTTAGAAGTGAAAAAAGCCCGAGTGTCCACTCAAGTATTATGCTGAAGGCATAGCGCACGGGGGGGGGGGGCACTCCCATATATTGGCACGCGTCATGCTCCTGTCGATAGACCCCGTTTTTTTTGCTCCGCTATCACCCAATGACCCCCTTTTCATTGAGCTGTTACCCATTTACCCCTATTATTTTGAAAGTCAACCTTTTTTATTGTGACTCTCATCCGTTGCCCTGACTTTTCGAGAACCTACACCGAATGACACCCCCCCCCTTTTTTTCGCTTAATTTGTCAATTTTTCGAAAATTTTACGACAATTTCGAAGATCAGCTATTTCGTAAATGTCAAAATTAGGCTTATTTTATTCAAAAACTGACACCAAATGACCCGGTTTTTCGCTCTTGCCAACAAAACGCTCGAAATGACCCAGTTTTTGACCTTCTACACAGAATGAACCCCTATTTGTCAATGTATTTCTCACCTATTGCTCCTACATTTCGAAAGCCGGTAGGAGCAGGTACGTCACTTTACAATTTGAGCTTCCCCCCCCCCCCGGCATAACGTGACCAAGACAAAGGTGAATTATGTTTTTTTTAAGGACAAAAGGGTGTATCAGGTGACACCTTTCAGGGTATCAAAAATAGCAATTTTAGCTCTCATTTTTAAGAAATAGAGTACTTTTTCAAATGCTAGTGTTAAAACGGTAACGGTAAATTCCCGATTTAGGGTGTGAATGGGTGGAAAAGAGTATATTTTGGCTTCAGAAACAATCACCCTTTAGGGGATGTTTTGAAAACCTATGGTCACGCTTTGCCTGCAGCATTATACTTGAGTGGCCCCTCCGGGGAAAAAATAAAAAAATGAAGTACCGTATTATAGATAATAATTAAGTACTTTTCATTCTATATTTCCATTTGAATATATTCAACATACGTCATTCATTTTGTGGTGGAACATTAATTAACACTAATTAAAATGTGTTGACGAATTATTTTATTGACATGCTAAAAAAAGAAATGTCCACGTCAATTTTTCGTATTTTGTCTTTTGTAAATTAATTTCTGATAATTGAAATTTAACGTATTTTGAATTGTTATTAAAAGATGAGAAAAACACTTAGCAAGATATTCCTAAGCTACAATAACACTGGCCAACAGAAAAAAATCTGGTGACGTAAGATTTAAGACTTGTTTTTAACTAATTTGGGGTCGCTGAATAGCGGGCTGAATAGGAACATTTATTTTTTCATATGTTGCAAATGCATAGCCAAACTAATTCATTTAACTATATTGCATATCAGATACATATTTAAGCCTACGGAAATAGCTCTCTGAACTCTTAACTTCTCAAATAAGGCAAATATTTTGCTAACAGATGGCATAAGTGTAACATTGTATCGTCACAGGGAAATGCGCACCGTGCTAAATCGCCTTGAAACGAATCTAAAAATATGTACTCTTATGATATATGTAGACGTTGAAATGCAATTTGTATGACATTGTCTGATTAAAAGAAGTTGCCTATTTGTAATGGTTGTTAAATGGTTCTTACAATGGTTATTACAGGGTGTCAACGAATGATTTATACCCAGCTATCGGATTTTTTATGCACAAGTGGGTGAGGTTTTGGTCAAATCTTATTTATTTTCAAGTTATACAATGTCTTTAGGTTTCTGCAGAATTTTGAATTTTTTAAATCCCATGTTCCTGTGAAAAATCTGTGGAGATTTTTCTAAACAGTGTATATTTTGCGAATTGTAAATTTGTAATTAGAGAAATTGTTGAACTTAAACAGTCAAAACTGACTACACTGAAACCCTCTTTTACTTTTCTAAAGTTAAAAGGTAAAATACAATTTAGGTTTTATTGATTGACTGTAATATATATAAAGGGTGTCCTTGAGAATGACATAACGATTTTGGTTAAGGTTGAACATCTTTGCAATGACCAGTACAAATAATGCTAGATGTTACGTGCCTAATGACAACCAAAAATTAGTAGTTTGGTATATGCAAGTTCGTTGTACGGCGTTAGGTATCATTGGTACCAACTCAATATTAGGACCTGGGTATTTGTCAATTGAAACCTCAACGCGCCGAAGTATGTTGACATAATCAACAGAACTGTGGTTCCTCAACTCACCCGCCAATATGTTGTCTTGTTCCATATGTTACTAAGACTATCTAGGAATAGGTTGAGAAGTCTCCAAGGTCACATTTTTGTAGACCATAGAAAATTACAAAACCAAAGAAACGATTTGAAATTGGTCAAGTTGTATTTATCAAACTTGACAAACATCAAGTGCGCATATATATAACAAGTATTCATTATACCTGCAATGATTAAAACCAACTTTGCCGAGATTTTCAATTACGTCATCGCACAAAGCATTGAAGCATGATATGTTGATAAACCTATGGACATTGTAGAAGACATTTGTGGACACCCTGTACAAATACATCACTTGTTATAACGCACATTTGTAAATTCTCTTAAAAGAGGAGTTAAAATACAACTGTAACAGAAACATATACCAACACGTGGTTATAATATTAAAAGAGGAGTTAAAAATGTGTGTTACTCTGTAACAGAAAAATATACGATCACTTGATTATATATTTTTGAAAAAATATTATTTAGGAAAAAATGGGAATAAGGCAATATTGACCGCTTAAAATAGAAATGTTAGTAATTGTTTTAATAAAACAGCTCTCATTTTATATTCTGGCAGTTTTCATAAACTGCAAAACGGCAAATAATCTTAAAACAAAGTAACATGTCTGTTTGTTATTATTTTCTAGATATTTTAAATGGAAAAGAACCAATTTTCTCTGATAAAAGTGATATATTGAGTTTATGTTGGAAAAGAAGTGAACAATATTTTTTTAAGTAAAGAACATACTTTTTATCAAGAAAATAATAACTATAGATGGAATTCAAGAGTTCATTTTTTCATTGCCAATTAACTTTATGTGTAAAATGTCACGGATTACATGTCAACCTGAGCAATACATCTTTTTGCCAGACAGAGCCTTAAGGGGGACCTTGGGGTACAGTTTCGACAAAACTCTTTGATATTATGAAAATGGTTTTATTTTATAGAATTTTTTCTATTAAATGTGGGGTTTTTTTGAACGAAATCGGACATACGGTTCTCAAGATATGGTCAACTTTTAAAGAAAGGCCATTGGGTGAAAGTTGTCATTTATGCTTTATGTCCTATACTTTTGTATGTAAGAATTCTCAAAAGGTGATAATTAATAGCATTTTGAAAGGAAATCAAAGTCAAATTTGGCTAGATAATTTTAGTTAAACTAAATTGCATAATTATTTACAAACTTGTTGCAGCTTATTCATGCCATTAAAAATCACGGGATGCATAAATCTGATGTATTTTATTGTTTCCTCACCCTGCTATATTTAAGAAACATTATTTCAAATTAAATAATTCAGCAACAGATGCATCAATTTTTGAAATACTTTTAAAATTTATTAGGATAAATCATATTACAACAAGAAACAACTTTCCCATTATTTTCTTATGAAAAGCTCCCTCAATTTAATATAATAACTGTATTGGCATATATCTCGAAAACAGAAAAATGTCCTTTAGCAGATGTTTTAAGGAAACCTAGATCCAGTGAACTATGGAAGCAGATTTTTATAATGTTGTTGTAAATTTAAATTACGGGGAAAAATTAACTGATTGGTCAATTTCTCGTTGCCATGGCAACCATATAAAAATCCATAGTTCACTGCGTATTGTCATGATACACCAACTACCTAAGTTTGGATGTGGTGGCTTATTTTGTTATGTAATTATGATTGTTTTCGTGTTCAGCCTATCAGAGGCCTTACACGGTTACCATGGCAACCATAACAACATTGTGCACGTTTTTCGAAAGTTCTTAACATGGGCTACAATATGATATATAATACACATAAGTAAGAAAACTAAATACACCAACCAAAAAAGCAGTGCTCCTTTAGTTGGATCAAATGAAAAATTAAGGGTACGAGGAATCCACATGCTCAGGAAAATGTGAATCCTAACTATTTTTCAATCATGAAAAGATAAATAGTTTCCACTGCCTTTGCGACTCGAACCATGGATTATGGCGGGGGTTAGTCATGCATTACGAAGCGAGAGATCTACCGCTGAGCTATCAAGGCAGCGTTGAGATGGTGAACTAAAATCTAAAACATAAACATTAGAATGCCGTATTTTTCTTTTGTTTACATAAAAATTGCAATTTTTGCCTCATTGGAATGCTCAATTTGTAAGTAAATTATGCGAATGTGTATATCAGACAAAATGTAGATAATCTAGATACTAAAATCAGGCTATTAACAGCTCAAACAGGGCGAACTCAGAGTCATAATTCACGCACGGTTTTTCGGGCAAAACAACGCGGGTTTGTTACATTATCATTAAAAAACAACACAACACATTTATAAAATATTATTTGTAATTCAATAAAAAGTATAAAGCCTACAATCTGTCAAAATTTGAAAACAGGGAAATCGTTCGAACATCATAAACTTTTAAGGTTTCGGCGAAAAAGGTGTAAATTTTTCGAAGTAGTTAATTGACGTAATTTTGACCATGATAATGGACGTGAAATCACTACTAAAGTCTCATGTATAAACTAGAGACTTTATTACATATGTACGCCGAAAATTGTATTATTCTAATATGTGTAAGTAGGTAAAAAGTTGCAGTAAAGATGCCGTTGGCAAAAATGGCACCCATTTAGGGACTGTAGCCTTAAGAGATAAATGTAGTTCAATTAAACAATATATAGTGCTTAATGGAGCATGGTGCAATTTTTCAAAACTCATTTTTCAACATTTATTTTTCAGTGTTATTTGAAAGATGACCACAAAAGAGGACTAAGTTACAAATTTCACTTCAATCGGTTAAACCGTTTTGATTTTATGAGCAATTGTGTATTTTAGAGCTGCCAATACATTACTGTGTAAATCAATTATGGTAACCATAATTAGACACATTTTCACATATATCTCTAAAACGGAACATAACTCGGCTGAAAAATTTCTCACTGATTATGAGAAAAATATGAGCAATATTTTGGTACCAATATCTCAAAAAGCTTGAATAAAAGTTGAAGCAATCGGACCATGCTCCTTTAAGAGCAAAATACAAGTCAATAGTTAGTCATTTCAACACTAATAATAGCTACAAAAAGACAGCCTGTTGTCTGTCCTTCAACTTAGTATTGCTAAGTGCAAATGTTCAAATTTGTTTATATTGAAATATTTACTGAGTGGTAAATGTATACCATATTTATAAATTCAAAGAATTTTCACTATATAAATAAAGTCATATATCATGCCATCGATAGAATGAAAAGCATAAGCATTACATTTTGTCAAGCGTCTGAAACGTGCATTCAAATATTTATTTAACTTAGGCTTGATATGAGGAGCTCTATTCTAAAAAACTTTCAGTCCATTTATTCCAAGACTACTTTTATACCCATGTGTAAATATATATTTAAGGTTGGTGTCAATCCTTAATTTTTGGAAACGATTTTACTCTGTAACCCACCCACTAAATACTAAATCCATATAAAATATACATTTCTAGAAGTGTATGCTGAACTCAATTGAGGTATTAATTTTTGACAAAAACCTATGATTTTGGCCCTATGGCCAAAATATGGATTTTTGGCGCCACAAATTGATTGAAAGTCTAAACTAAACTAAACTTCTTGGAGACCTAAAGATAAGCTTCCTTAACTGACTTTGTACCAAGTAACAAGTTTGGTCTACTTGGCGAAAGCCTTAAAATTAGATGTTGTTTTAATTGTTTGCTTTTGTACAAATTGGAACTAAATTACTTCTTACTTTGTACCAAGTAACAAGTTTGGTAACTTTGTACCAAGTAACAAGTTTGGTCTCCTTGGCAAAAGCCTGGACAAGATTGAGTTTTTTTTTTTCCCTTTGGTAAAATTGGAACTAAATTACTTCTTAGAATCTGAAAATCAATGTCCAGGTTCGGTTTCTCAGGTTTCTCAAATGTTTGATTCTCGTTTTATTTTTAATTGTCATGGCAAAAATTGCCAACTTTAACCTATGTCTTTAAATGATGGTCTGAATCGCCATAGAAGGGCTATCTACGTTTGATTATTTTGTTAAATTTTTTAATCATAACTGTACACTTAAAAATTACTTGTTTAGACATCTGTGCTTCAGATTGAAAAGCTATGGGCAAATGTTTGCATGTGTATTTTAATAACTCGTCCATGCCTATGTTAGCCAATCTGAAATGTCTCAATATATATATACAACTGATGCCGCACTCTCGTTAGATATAATAAATTAGAACCGCAAATAAGTTGAACTTCATTACATTCATAAATCAAGAATAATTAAATAGTAGAAACAGTATGTTTATATTTAGTGCTATATTTTGTAATTAATATCCCTTTTACTTTGAAAATTCTTGGTATGTCGATGTCATATAAATCATAATAAAATTATTCTATTAGAATCTTTCATTAGAAAGATGGTCAGAGATATTAAGCATTTGCGTTTTGTTGCATTGTAGCCCTAAAATACCATAAAATTGTTCTATTCAGGTAACCATTCAATTTACAAAAAAATATTCACAATAACAGTTATTTCATTTCATTTGTATATATTTTTTACTTTAATATTATACATGAATATGAAGTAAATGTCATTGCTTTAAGTAGTTTGATACTCCACCGGTTTAGGCTAAGTTTCACCAAGAACATGTTGTAGAAATTAAAATCTTGCTCAATTGTGAAAAATGCGTTATAAACTGTTAAATATGACAAATGTCTAACAAATAATCATATCAACACATTATGCATTCAAAGTCTATCTTTAAATATTTTGTATATTTCTACTCTGAATATATCATTGTTGTTTTCGCTTAATTCCATTTCTTTCTTTATTTATATCACGTATGAGCAGAATATCTTTGATATGACGTATAATTTCAGAGGTACTCACGTACTATGAAAATAAGATAGTCTGGTGCATTCTTTGAAATAAAATTTCTCATTTCAATACCCAGACGTTTTATTCCAGATTAATTGGAAAACACTTCATATAAGATTGTTTATAGTATGACAGGAATCTTTGTCTCTCGGGAGTGTGACAACGCAGACAGGCGGACATGAACTCGTTTGATCAAATTTCTCTACAAATATGTTGGCCACCGAGGCAAAAAAGCTGCATTTGTCGGCTCGTACATTTTTTCACTGCAGCATACCTGGGGCCCGTTTATAAAGATTTGAATCAAACGTACGTTTGATTGAATCAAGCGTACGTTTGATTTCAAAAGTAAATTTACATTGTATTAACCTATTTTACGCTTGATAAATCAAACGTACACTTGATTCAAATCTTTATGAAACGGGTCCCAGATGTATATAACTAGAAAACCGTACATCAGATATGCTACAAAGAGCTACATGTAGGAGACGGCAATTGCATCCTTTTGCTGCGGTGACCCATAGTACAGTGCAACCAAGAGTTATCCATTCTATAGCTATACTCTATAAACCTTAAAGTATGCAACAAGCAATCAGACTCCGTTACGAGATCCATAGCATATCCCTTGTATTCTACAACATTGTGAACTGGTGGATTTGTATTGTGTAAGAGACTAGCAAATCACTGCATATTATTACATTTGGTACATGAATCTTTCATGATTTTGGTATTATTTCTGGTTAATTTTTTTGCCACCACATGAACAATTTTTTTGAATATGAGTTCATTCGAATATTTAACATGATTGAGTACATTGTTATGATTCGAAAAGTACGGACTAATTTATATCGGCGTATGGTCATATCGGTTTAAGTGTGTTAATCGGCAGCTTGTTGCATACTTCAAGATTTATATATGTATTTATTATTAATCCACATTTTCAGCGCTCCAATATCCAGCTCACATGTCTGCATATCAGCCTAGTTAATATCATCAACCCATTTTGGGAGGCACAAAATAATATTACAACAATAACACACATAGAGATAAGTAAAAATGGATGTACCAGACGTTCCCACAACGACACACATACGGATCAATCAAATATCAAACCGATTTCAATATCAACAATCAACAAACTATAAAACTTTCAAGTCAAGGATACATGTATTGAAATAATTGTAGTAGAACTGTTGATAACATAAAACTGTATCATCGTCCTCACACTCTAAAAAAAAGTTGGGTTAAAAAGGGAACATGGTTGGCAGGTAGGGTAAAATTTGAAACAATGTTGGGTAAAACTTGACACAATGTTGGGTAAAACGTGCACCATTTACCCAAGATTGTGTACAAAATAAACAAATAGTGTGCAAACTTTAACTCAACCTGCCAACCATGTTCCCTTTTTAACCCAACTTTTTTTAGAGTGTACACTTGTGAAAATCTAGAACATTTTCAAATCCTATGCAAATGAGCAATTTATCTTTTAAATCTGGCGATCAATATTTGAAAACTTGGTCGCGATATTTTCTTTCTTGACGTGACCTGTGGGATAGTTCGGACTTCGAACCCTTATAATTACAAGGGGATAATGCAAATAAAAAATGGAGATATGGATAAAGATATTGATAGTTTTTCCAATAAGACATGCCTTTCTTTGACTGTTAGGAATAAAAAAATCTTCATTTAATTACATTTTAAACAAAATTGCCAATTGTCAGCTTTTAAAATCATGACGTCACATTTACTTACGCGGAGCTTGTTTTACCGACTTTTATGTAAATTGACTAGTGCAGACTGCAAGTTTAGGTAACTGACCTCACATTTAAGAAATTTGAAATATATAGCTTTCCTGTAAGACTTTTAAAATCAGTTAACAAAACTAAGGAAAATTCAGTACAATTAGACGTATGAAAAGGACAAGATGTCGGTCATCACATTATCTCAATAATACAGCGAACATCGTAAACGACAAATCACAGCTTTAGGAGATCTGGGGCGATATCTAGGCAAATCTGACGTCATTTAGACATACCATGCGCGTGTTCGGAGCTGCCCGGGTACTTTGCATCCACTGGATATTATTTACAGGCTATAGGGAAATGATTTTATCATGTTTATCTTAAGAAATTCTTTTGTAAAAGAAGTTTATTGAAGGAATATCAATCTAACACGATGAAAAAAAATAATACTTTGTTTTCAAATTTTTAAAAAAGGAACAAAAATAAGGCGCCGGCAGGGTTCGAAACTGGGACCTCTCGGACCAAAAGCGAGATGCCTAAGCGCTAGGATATGAGACTACGCTGAAATAAATGTTTAGTGTTTTAGCTATATCTACATAATGATAGACGAGTGCCGCTTAATTGATCACTTCCGGGGTTATATTGATATTTTGCGTAGAACCTTGATGCTTTATTTGACCTCATTGGACCAAGCGTAACATCATCTTACACGAGGCGTGTTTTGCACAAAATTACCGCAAATTCGTTACACTCTTATTGTGAAAGGGTGAAAATCACTCTAAAAGAGTGAAATTTCACTCTTAGAAAGAGCCATATGAGTGACCAATCTTTTAGAGTGAAGTTCACTCTCAAGAAAGAGCGATAGTAATTCATTCTAGGAAAGAGTGAACCATTTATTATTATGAATAGTTCACTCTAAATGATCTGGGAGGGATAAGAAAAATTCTTCAAAAATATGAAAGTTTACTAAAGGATCTAGTCGTTTTATTCTGCAAATATTTATCGGTGAGTATATGCTAGACAATAAACTTGTCGGTGTAAGCTTACATAATACATTTGCCAATGTTTTAAGTAAGCTTACACCGACAAGTTCCATCGATCCAGTTTTTGTATAATTAGCGTCACTGTTGGGTATTTATTGTCTGGCATCTACTCACTGATAAATAGTTGCATAAATTCCTCTGAAATTCCTTTGTCTGTCACTCCTCCACAGTCTCCAACTCAACCACCGCCATGTTGAACAGTGAGCGCTGACGATTTTTCGTAATTACAACAGCGCGAGTATCCGCGTTTCTGATTGGCTAGAACTTCACTCCGTAAAAGAGCAGTGTTTTCGAACCACTCTCCTGCGAGTGAACGTCACTCTGGTACAAGAGTGAATTACCGCAAAGTATTTTCACTCTTAAAGAGCTAAAACGCACTCGATTAGAGTTAAGACAAATTCACTCAAAATTTCGAGTGATTTTTCACTCTTTTGCATTTAGAGTGTAGTAAATCTGGTAAAAAAGTGTTGTCGCTATCTTTTGACCAAGCAGCTAAAATATATTAGGTTCCGAACCGTAGATTTTAGGTAAAACGCAAAGGCCTAGCTTGTCCTCACTTAAGGAAAATAAACACTCGCAAAATCACACGAAAA
>JXSR01S009091.1:100118-115484 GCA_000969725.1 Ophiothrix spiculata
TTAATTATTAGTTAAATGATAATTGATAAATTACAGGACTAATTAGTAAATATCAAATGCGTCTTTAATTAGTCAATTGACTAATTTAATTCGTCATTCTGTTAGTCCTGCGTCATTCAATTAGTCAATTGACTAATTAAAGACGCATTTGATATTTACTAATTAGTCCTGTAATTGATCATTTATCAATTAACTTATAATAACCAAATTACAAATTGAATATTTAGAGATGGAAACTATTTGTTAAACATCAAACATTGTTTTTCAACATTTCAAAGACAATTACAGCATTTTTTCGTGAATTATGAAAAAATCACTCTGCATGACTAATTTTTAATTAGTCAAATAAGACATGTTTTTTGACTAATTACCGTTTTCAGTGTAGATATACACACTTTTATCAATAACCATTCCTGTTTAATTTTAATATTTATAGGGCAAAATATGGCAATAAATGTGATTTCAATTTTATTTTGCCTTCAATTTTTTTTTATTGGCAGTGTTTGAAGATATGAAACATAATTTTAGTGATAACCATAGAAAATATTGATAATAATTAGTTTTGTGATAACCATAGAGAATATCGATAATGATTAGTTTTAAAAAACACATTTAGAAAGTAAAGGGGAAAATGGTTTAGGGCCTACATATCCCTCAGATAATCATTTTGTAGAATCGATTTGTATATATATAAAGTCCTATGCCGTAAGTTTTTATAACCAAGTAGAATCAAAGCAACTTTAAAATTTGTCGTTCATGAAAACAAAATACAGTAAGATATCTCTAAGAGAATACATTCCAAAATGCTGAATTCCTATGTGTTAGATAATAATAACCAAATATTTATTTACTCTCCTACATTTAATTGTTAAGGAAAATGAAAATGATTAACATTGTGATCATAAATATAATCAGGTTTTGTTTTTAAATTGCCACACCTGAGTGCCACGTTTCAAATCACATTATGCAGGTAGTCATATCATGTACAAGTAATTAGCAATAACATTTGATGTACACGCAAAACATCACTTTGTCAATTAGTTAAAACAATACTTTTGTCCAAACAAATTTTATAATGTGACTCTCAAATATGTCTTTGATCTTGTAAAGCCTCATCTGACATATGGTAAGTCTCTGATTGTTAGTTCTTTATCTAGTTTCATCTGATCAGCGTTATCTTCGCCATGTTTATGGTCATTTTCTTGCTCATATATCAGGAGCTTCATTGTTCAATTGCTGGTTTGCAATTTTTCTAGTCTGCCGTTCTTTTTGCAGAGGTTTTAAAGGGCTTTAACAGCTCTTTAATAGTTGGAATCTTTAAACCAAAGAAAATGGATTCTAGTCTGAGCAAAGATTGCTCTCATTACCTCCTTTTCCTTTCTTCATCAAATTCGCCTCTAGCCAAAACCAAACAAAGTTGTTTTCCTCTCTCCTGGTCATTTATACATTTGTTGTATGCTTGCACTTACTTCAATTGCAATATGTAATCTTTTCGTTTCCTCACAAAATTGTTCTTTCTCCCAAAGAAGAACTCATCTTGGGCAGCATTTGCTCCTAGATCCTGTCTGTTGACAGCTGGTACCCTCTGCAACGTACCTGACCAGCACAATTTATTTTGATTCACGTGGTACGTGTGGTTAACGATTGCTTGGTTTCCCTATCCATTGTCCTTACAATGGATGGTATACGCAATTGTTGTTTTGTTTTCTTTGTCCTCAGATGTTGTCATATTTGTAATAACTGGTCATGGGTCACTGACCAGTTACCTGAATACCAAATACAATTCGGCTTAAGGATCCGCCCTGGATCTGCGTGAAACTGTTGCCGTTTCTAACAAGTAAGTTGAATATCCAGTAGAACAGTTTGAACTATATTTTATATGGTATTACCTGATGATTGACAACATTCATAAACGCAAATATACGCATAATTGACAAAATGAGTTTTAATCGGCACAATTGTGCATTTAAGTAGTACTTGAGGTAAATCAGACCAATATGTTGTAATGAATGTGCTAAAATTTCAGTAATTAATCAATGGTTTAAATTCATAACTAGGTCAATTAGATTTAGGATCAGCAACAAGAGTAATTCAGAAATAAAACGGAAAATAATATAATAAAGAATCATATGTGCACTCATTCTTAAAAATGGTTTTGTATATGATGCAATCGACAAATCGACTAACTACTATCAAATCAACTATAACACACCTTTGTATGCAACACATTGAAAAGAAAAGCAAATGGTTTGTCATTATGTTGAGTGCTGAGATAGGAACTTTGAAATAATGATCCATATGTATATTGCTAAGAAAACCAAAAAAAACCTAAAAACATATCATCTTAAAAGTAAATTAAATTCCTACTCATTCATTATCTATATTTTTTTTTAGACTCGATTCAATTCTATTTATGTGGTTTGTTATAAACAACAAGGATCCCGTAGAGGTTAATTAAATGAAGTAAACCTATCCGTCTAGTTATTTTGTTTGTCATGTCTCCAGAAAGAACGAGACAAGGCCAACATGAAGTCAGATATATGATAAGATGAAATACAATCCCACGCATACGTCCAATTATGAAAAATTATATCTTTGTAAAGCTCATCTCTTTGAAAGAAAATAAGGAATGTTAATGCTGTCGCTACTTTTTTGTTCTTGTAGTTTGATGTATTTACAATCTGGTACTAAGAACGCCACAAAACCACCCCTTGAACAGGCTATCGATATCTTTGCCACCTTAAAAGATTAAAACAGCCTTTAATTTAAGCATTATGATATAAAAATGATTTATATGATAAACGATATGCATAATAAAAATGATGTAGGTAACAAACAAAAGCAACTGAAACAAAATTATTAAGATTGTATTCTAACGGATTAGAATTAAGAATAATCACCAACCGATTAGAAATAAGAATAATCAATGTGAAATTGGCTTTATGGCTGCCAAAGAAACATTTTCCATAAATTATGTATACTTAATGTGCTTCAAATTCTTATCCAAAATAGAACCATTAAAGAGGTCTAATTTACCACCAAAATTAAATTACAATACTACAATTATAGCATTTTATGATTTATCAATTTAATGACATTGCTGCAAAAATATTTATTGTAACGATATGACTTAAAGCGGCTATTTTCGGTAATATTATAGGTGATACTTTTGACTGACCGCATATTGAGTTGAAACATTTCTAAGATATAATTTGGAAAAATCAGTGTCTGTTAACCACTCAAAGTCATTTTTAAATGAGTTTCTTAAATATTTCTCATGTTGTTCTATTGACGCTGGAAGACTAATTTTATGACATCATAATGTCCTCCGAAGAGGGTTGTTGTTGAAACAGAACTCCTATGAACCTGGTTTTGCTATTAATACCTAAGTATGACCCTCCCATATCCAATGATACCAAGATCATCAAAATCGATCAAGGCATTACGTAATAAATATTATGACATCATAGAGTATATACTTTCGGATTGGAACATCAGGCAAAATAGCATTATGGCAAAAAATAGCCACCAAAATTTTAATTTTGCTATCAAGTTCTAATTAACAAATATTCATCAGTACTTTTGCTTATTAAGAAGGAAAATGATGATTCTAACATGTCCTGTAAATTTGAGTCTTATAGCATTTATACATTTTCTAAAATGGCGACTTAAAATTTCCGTGATTTCACCAACCCAACCTCCCTACACCCCAACTTTGCCGGCCTACCCTAACCCCTCCTAGTTTGTTTTCATCAAAATTAATGACCAAAAAAGGATGCAATAGAGATTACCCAAATGCCTGGGGCCGGTTGCTTTTGCGTTTTTATGAAGCGGGGAAAAAACCTTAAGGGTTTTGCAACACCCCCCCCCCCTTCGGACAAAGGTTAATCAAGGAACCAGGACGCCCATCCGTGTTATTAAAATTAACAACTATAAAATGAAATTATTATTAATCACGGAAAGGCAGAAGGGTTTTTTTTTCTATTCACGCATACCGTGTGTAATTTGTAAATTCTGCAAAGGTGTTAAGAAGTTATGACGTAATCATTTATAAAGACAAAGGTTTGTGAAAAATTGTAATTTTCACAAACACCTTCTCAATGTTCAAAATGTAGTTTTCTGTTTCAATGGAGGATGAACTAGGACAATGCTGGTAATATCTGCACTTATTATGTTAAACATAATTTCACAATGACACTTATAATAACAATTGTTAAGCACACTTAACCTTTCCCCCCCCCCCAAAAAAAAAAATCTCATTATGCCAAGTTGGTTGACCAAAATGCACGGAAAATAAGCTTTCCAGCAAAATGTAGTTTTCTGATTCAATGGAGGATGAACCAGGACAATGCTGGTAATATTTGCACTTATTATGTTAAATATAATTTCACAATGACACTTATAATAACAATTGTTAAGCACACTTAACCTTTCCCCCCCCCCCAAAAAAAAAAAAAAAAAAAAAATTTTTTAATTTTCACTAAAAATCTAAATTTTGCATCATTAAAAATCGGCCATGTTTTATGACGTCAAAAAAACAACCTACTGCCTCGACCTTTAGTACTTTTTCTAGTAATGCTTATGGGAAAAGAGGACTTTTATATGAATTATTCAATGTTGCTTGATTAACTCATTCTAAAGTTCAAGGAAAAACACAATACTTGCTTTGACTTTAATGCACGGCGTTGAAAAATGAAACTAACAAACGGCGAATGAAATCTTATGTTTCCCTTGATAATATACTACTATTTTTTTAATTAACAATACAGGGTGTTTCTCTCATTTTCTCTTATACGGATTAAAGGATTTAAACTATATTGAAAATTAGAAATTACGATGTTGAGCATATTATGACTTCGAACTACCTTTTTAAATACTTGTATTTGTTGTGATTTTATATGTAATCGCTTTAAATGTTTTAAAATGAATTTCAACAATATGTATTCTAAGCAAAGTATCCTGTCTTATAGAGAGGCATACATTACCTTTGACGTGTGACCTTTCTCTTCCTCTCTTTCTCTTCCTTCTAAAATACTTAAAAGTCCTGTTAGATTCCTGTTTTTAATCATCCGGCCCGGCTGTGATACCGTCATCAATTTCCGCTTAACCTGCCTTCGGCTATTAAAACACTGCTTTGCTTTTAAGTCCTTAGCTTGCATTCTGTATGTCTCATCAATCCCTCAAGTCCCCAATTGACCACAACAGAATGTGAAGTATTCACCGAATAGTTCTCTAGTTAACTCAATTATATTGGTTAACACCGTTTTAAAAAATCTAGGGAATTGTTTCAAGTGTGACACGAGAAGATATCTGCCTCGGTGAAGCTTTAGATCAGGTCTCCCTACTTAACATTTTAAAAATGGCTTTTGATTCTGGTTTAATAACACTAAACTAAAACCTGCTAGTAGTTGCTCATTACTTACAAATCAATGTGCTTAATGTGTTGAAATATGAATAATTTTGTTCCTAGTGGTTAGCTTTCTGTCATTTTATTGCATCGTGAACTATTAAAGCATTTTATGTCTTAAATGGCGTATAGAAATTGAAAAATAAAATGTTAAATCATATCAAACTAAATAAATAACGTCTTACGATTTTTTCTTTTGATAACACATGAAGAAATCCTACGGTTAAAGCTGTTGATGTCAAGATTATCGCATCCCTAGCTCTAGCCAACATGAAGGACTCCGTAATTAGTTTAGTTTTATATTGTAATGGTAATGCATAAATAAATATTAATTAATACTCATATCGCTGATAAAAACATAAAAAAAAACATTTTGTAAAGTGTCTGTTTGATAAAGAGTTATGACTGTGATTTTAAAATAATGTTCCGCGTCTAGTAATGGTGATGAACAAACGTAATGCTGCCATAAGTAGGACGGATTACAGGTATCTTGGGAAGTCTCCAGCCAAACTTATTTCATTTAATTTTGACAAGGATGTGCAAAATACAAACAAAGAGCCTTTGAATTTGGACCTGTCACTGTTGAAACACCGTTTCTGTGACATACTCTTATTTGCGTTGGTATCATGTCATTGAGGAGTTTGTTTAGACAACAAGGATGTCCATCATTCCGGGATTCTAATTAAATGAAGTAAACCTATCCGTTCATGTCTGTCCCAAGTTAAACAACAATGCATGGCCAACATGAAGTAAGTTGAGCTTTATCAAATTCCAAAAGTCATGAAAAGTAATACTTTCGTCCTAAATAATTCGTTTTACTCTGTTTAGATATGATTAAACGCCATGCTGTTTTGGCGTTTTGTATCGTGTGATCTAGTTTCAAGATAAAATGGACTCAACTCGAGATGGATTATTTTAATAATGAAAGGGGAAATGTTTATCAAGGAACCATCCGTGTTTTTAAAAATAACAACCATAGAATAAGAGTATTATTAATCACGGAATAGCAGAAGAATTTTTTTCTTATTCACACATACCATGTAAATTCTGCCAAGGTGTTACGCAGTTATGACGTAATCATTTATAAAGACAAAGGTTTGTGAAAAATTGTAATTTTCTCAAACACATTCTCAATGTTCAAAATGTAGTTTTCTGTTTCAATATGGGAAAAGAGGACTTTTATATGAATTATTCAATGTTGCTAGATTAACTCATTCTAAAGTTCACGTAAAAACACAATACTTGCCTTGATTTTAATGCACGGCATTGAAAAATAAAAATAATAAACGGCGCTTAAAATATTATCTTTTCCCTCGAAAATGCACTACTATTTTTTCATTTAACAATACAGGGTGTTTAGTGGTTAAAGGATTTAAACTATATTGAGAATTAAAAATTACGATGTTGAGCATATTATGACTTCGAACTACCTTATTAAATACTTGTATTTGTTGTGATTTTATTAGTAATCGCTTTAATTGTTTGAAAATGAATTTCACCAACGTGTATTCAAAGTATCCTGTCTTATAAAGAGGTCTGTATTACCTTTGACTTTTTACTTCTCTCTTCCTGTCTTTTTCTTCCTTCTAAAATACTTTAAAGTTCTGTTAGATTCCTGACTTTAATCATCCGGCCCGGCTGTGATACCGTCATCAATTTCCGCTTAACCTGCCTTCGGCTATTAAAACACTGCTTTGCTTTTAAGTACTTAGCTTGCATTCTGTATGTCTCATCAAATTTCCAATACTGTCTTTCTTTGTCAATCCCTCAAGTCCCCAATTGACCACAACAGAATGTGAAGTATTCACCGAATAGTTCTATAGTAAACTCAATTATATTGGTTAACACCGTTTTAAAAAATCTAGGGAATTGTTTCAAGTGTGACATGAGAAGATATGTGCCTCGGTGAAACTTAAGATCAGGTCTCCGTACTTGACAGTTTGAAAAAGGCTTTTAATTCTCGTTCTTAACACTAAACTCAAACCTGCTAAATCGAATAGTTGCTCATTACTTACAAATCAAAATGCTTTACGTGTTGAAATATGAATAATTTTGTTCCTAGTGGTTAGCTTTCTGTCATTTCATTATGCATCGTGAACTATTTAAAGCATTTAATACCTTAAATGGCGTATAGAAATTGAAAAAAATGAAATAAAACGTTTTAAATCATATCAAAGTAAATAAATAACGTTTTATGATTTTCCTTTGATTACACATGAAGACATCCTGGTGCTGTAGATGTCAAGATGATCGCATCCCTAGCTCTGGCCAACATGAAAGACTCCGTAATAAGTTTAATTTTATATTGTAATGGTAATATATAAATATAAGTTTAAATGTATACTCATATCGCTGATAACAACATAACAGATAAAATCTTTTTGTAAAATGTCTTTTTGATAAAGAGGTATGACTGTGATTTTGAAATAATGTTCGGCCGTCTAATAATGGTGATGAACAAACGTACTGATTTCATAAGTAGGACAGTTTCGAAGAACAAGAGTATTTTGGGAGTCTCCTGTCAAACTTATTTAATTTAATTTTGACAAGTGTGTACAAAATACAAACAAAGAGCCTTTGAATTTGGACCTGTCACTGTTGAAACACCGTTTCTGTGATATACTCTTATTTGCGTTGGTATCATGTCATTGAGGAGTTTGTTTACACAACAAGGATGTCCATCATTCCGGGATTCTAATTAAATGAAGTAAACCTATCCGTTCATGTCTGTCCAAAGGTAAACAACAATGAATGGCCAACATGAAGTAAGTTGAGCTTTATCAAATTCCAAAAGTCATGAAAAGTAATACTTTCGTCCTGAATATATTAGTTTTACTCTGTTTAGATATGATTAAACGTCATGCTGTTTTTGCGTTTTTTATCGTGTGATCTAATTTCAAGATAAAAACGACTCAACTCGAGATGGATTATTTTAATGATGAAAGGGGAAATGTTTATAAGGAACCATCCGTGTTTAAAAAAAATAACAACCATAGAATAAGAGTATTATTAATCACGGAATAGCAGAAGAATTATTTTCTTATTCACACATACCATGTGTTATTTGTAAATTCTGCCAAGGTGTTACGCAGTTATGACGTAATCATTTATAAAGACAAAGGTTTGTGAAAAATTGTAATTTTCACAAACACATTCTCAATGTTCAAAATTTAGTTTTCCGTTTCAATATGAGAAAAGAGGACTTTTATATGAATTATTCAATGCTGCTAGATTTACTCATTCTAAAGTTCACGTAAAAACACAATACTTGCCTTGATTTTAATGCACGGCGTTGAAAAATAAAAATAATAAACGGCGCTTAAAATATTATCTTTTCCCTCGAAAATGCACTACTATTTTTTCATTTAACAATACAGGGTGTTTAATGGTTAAAGGATTTAAACTATATTGAGAATTAAAAATTACGATGTTGAAAAATATTATGACTTCGAACTACCTTATTAAATACTTGTTTTTGTTGTGATTTTATTAGTAATCGCTTTAAATGTTTGAAAATGAATTTCACCAACATGTATTCAAAGTATCCTGTCTTATAAAGAGGTCTGTATTACCTTTGACTTTTTACTTCTCTCTTCCTGTCTTTTTCTTCCTTCTAAAATACTTTAGTTCTGTTAGATTCCTGACTTTAATCATCCGGCCCGGCTGTGATACCGTCATCAATTTCCGCTTAACCTGCCTTCGGCTATTAAAACACTGCTTTGCTTTTAAGTACTTAGCTTGCATTCTGTATGTCTCATCAAATTTCCAATATTGTCTTTCTTTGTCAATCCCTCAAGTTCCCAATTGACCACAACATAATGTGAAGTATTTACCGAATAGTTCTCTAGTAAACTCAATTATATTGGTTAACACCGTTTTAAAAAATCTAGGGAATTGTTTCAAGTGTGACACGAGAAGATATCTGCCTCGGTGAAGCTTAAGATCAGGTCTCCTTACATAACAGTTTGAAAATGGCTTTTAATTCTCGTTCTTAACACTAAACGCAAACCTTCTTAATGTTATAGTTACTTATTACTTACAAACCAATATGCTTTACGTGTTGAAATATGAATAATTTTGTTCCTAGTGGTTAGCTTTCTGTCATTTCATTGCATCGTGAACTATTTAAAGCATGTTTAAATGCTTTAAGGTAGAATAACCCTTATTAAATGGCATTTCGTGACCAATATGACACTTTGTCTTATAGTAATGCTTCAAATCTTAGCTCCATTATGCTTTTTACCCAATGTTTGTATATCATTCCTATCAAAAGTTACGGCGTATTTAGTGAGCAAAGCTTCGGCTAAATTTGAAATATTGAATTTAATTCCTGTATGTTTATATACATTATATTTCTTTTGTATTTTATTGTTTCTCAATCAGCTATTTTTAATAAATTTACCTTAAAAATCAAAACTGAGCAGAATGAAGTTCATTGTCAATTACATAATAATTGTAATTAATGGTTGTGATGATTTTGTAGTATATCTAAACATTTTACTACAATATCAATGTCACTTTTGTGAATTTAAAGGAGAATTTGACCATGTGATAGAGCGAACATTGCTTTTTCGCGTTTTTTAGGATTTTGATTCAGGATTTTGTGAACATGGTTTGTTCAAATTTTGCATGCTGACTTAATAGAGTATTCTCCTTGTCCTGACATTACCAGATTTTTTATGTTGACCTCCAGTTTTGTAAAATTAGGTATGGGCATAATTTATGTGACATACTCTTATTTGCGTTGGTATCATGTCTTTGAGGAGTTTGTTTAGACAACAAAGATGTCCATCATTCGGGGATTCTAATTAAATGAAGTAAACCTATCCTCTGTGCATGGCCAACATGAAGTAAGTTGAGCTTTATCAAAATCCAAAAGTCATGAGAAGTAGTACTTTCGTCCTGAATATATTCGTTTTACTCTGTTTAAATATGATTATTTGCCACCATGATTTATAACATTAATATTGAGTCAACGTGGGAGGTGGTTGTAGTAGCACCAGTTGTATAAACGCTCAAGGAGTTATACACAACATACAGACTTGACATTTAATATGGAATATATTTTTTCTGTTGGTTTTCATCTTGAATAACCCGCCATATCTCGATATGTACCAATATTAGAGACGTGTGCTTTTTCATTTTCGTAACTACACTTATAAACTTCAAATCAAGGGCACTTTAAAGCTCACTGAAGCGACACAGAAACAATGGGAAACTTGAAGGTGCAAATAACGCAGAAAATTATGTCCAAAACCGTGCACACTTATATTAAACAGAGGAGACTGGGTTTTCCATATTTCCTTTTGTACGTTAACTAGAGATGTGAAACTTTACAGAGTTGATTAACACAATGTTAGTAATAATTTTTGATCAATCAACATTTCCTCTGTCATCATTGAGAAGCGTACAACCTCATGACTTTCCATGGCATGCTTTCCATTGGTGATTGGAGAGTTCTTTAGGGTATCTCAGCGTAAGCGCCAAAAACAGCCCCCTAAAAATCCTACACCTCGGTGGGTTAATATAATATTCTGTTAATCCAACGTGGTTTTTTTAACCCAGCTGGTCTCAATAGGATTAATTTTCGAAGATCTTACTTGACAAGGCAATAACCCAACACCCAGATCATCCATTGAAGTCCGGATTGTACGAGCACGATGGAGATGAGCGTTGTCATAGTGGAGCACAAAATTGTTTCCGAAGATGCCTCTATATGCAGTAACATTATCAAGGCTTCTAGAATGCATCTGTACTGGTGCTGATGGAGGTTGCCTTCCGAGGTGATCAGGGCCAATTTTCCACATGTATGTAAAGCACCCGGAAGGCAATATAACCTTGTTCTGAATAAATTGTTATTAGCAAGCGCCCTTCAGTATAACCCTACTCTGTAAATTTGCGGCTCTGATGCAGCTATCTTGACGGTATACTTCAAATTTAGTCTAAGAACTGAAGACAGCGTTATCTCATTGAAATGGAAAAGATCTGTGGCCCAGTCAAAGCGCGCAGGGAAAGATGTTTGATCAAGATATTTTTCTCCAGTGGTTTTCTAACATGATTGCTATTTTAAATCAAGCAAGAATTTACAAAATGTTCTTAATACAAGCCTGTTTTATGAAAGATCGTGGTGTTCGACACTTGGCATGTTTGATATGAACTCTGTCGAGGACTTCTCGACTAAAGTAACACATCGAAGAACAACAAGTTACATCAAACCATCAATGTACAGGAATGACTTTAGGCAGTGCTTGATATTTGTGCTGAGATACCCATTGGCACTCTTCAATCACTAGTGGAATGTCCGCATGGAGAGTCCACGCACTGAACGATTCCTATGAGTGACATAGCAAAAAGTGACTGGTCATAATTATTTCTAACCAACAATATGTAAAACAACCCTGTAAAATATCAAGCGTCCAGGTTATGCATTGAAGACGCTATGGCAAATTTAATTTCCTTAACTCCGTATTATTGTGCACGAGTTTTAACCCAATTTCAAGAGGTTTCTGTGCTTTCAAGTTTCCCATTGTCTCTGTGTCACCCAGATGTTTAAAGTTTACATGTATAGTTATAAATATGAAGAAACACACATTCCTGGAGTTGTCATATACTGAGATATGGCGGATTATTCAAGGTGGAATCCAACAGAAAAAAAATCATATTTAATGTCAAGTCTGTATACACAAAATGGTAATAAAATGTATCAATTTTTTAAATGTCGTCATGCTAAAACGTAACAGTTCCTACAATAATCATTTTACACAAATGCCGATTTTCTCGATTGCAATAATTATGACATCATAGTAACATCATGACCTGATTCTTGTATCAATCAGATGTCACACTACCGCGACCGCTATTTGATCACGGCATCCCGCGATTAGTAAAATCAGAATCAAGATCTTCAAAAACTTGTAAAGCTTGTCTTCTAAACTTGGTTGAAATCTGACATAAAACTCTTGAAACTGCTATGGAGTTTTGAAGTGAAAAATTCCAATAATTGAACAACAATTTTCAGGCTTCATGGAACATCCTGTACTTCAATCTCGTTTAACTCTTTATGATTGCCATAGTCTGATCTTGGTTTTAAATTAATGTTTTTGGTTCTAACACAAAATTGATTCCAACAAATTTGGGACCATATTATGAAAGAGAATTAACAGGCTGTACACCAACATAAATTCAACTTATGAAAGATGCGCCTATTTCATATTCATATTCATATTCATATTTTTTCTTACGATATGACGCGTCTTTTTGACAGTTGCATTTTTTATTTGACCATCCAATCACCCCTAAAATGATAAGTGATCTTGAAAACAATTTACAGTATGTTCTCTATTCCAAAATTATTGACTGTTCATTATTTGCACTAGAAGGTTGTTGGATATTGGGGTAAACTACAAGTCAAACAAAAACCTTAAGTAATGTGTTTTTAAGTTAAACGGGTCAAATAGTTTTTCAATCTTGCTTATTTTGGCTAAAAACGCCTATTTTGAGCAAAAGTATGGTATTATATAAAGGGCGTAATACCAAATTTGTACATTGTATGTCAAACGTATCAATGAAACGGTGTGATTGAAAGAAAGTTGCGCTAAATACCTCCTGATTTTTTTTTCTTGGGGCAGTTGGTGGTGGGGACAAAGCTTGCGACTGACGTGGTGTGTCCTGGTGGCCCTTCCCACCCCAACCTTAGCGCCGCCAGTATCTTTCACAGAGTTGGAACTGTAAGCATGGTAAGTACAAATGTTGGCATTGATGATTTGCATTTGTAAAATTGAGAACCCTGTTCATTGTGAATTATGTGCCATGCAACTGATAAACTATAAAATATATGAAATACAAAATATTAAGGGCTCTACAGGTTATTGTTGTGACCTTTTAAAAATCATTGATTGCCTTTTATATATAATCTCAGGGTATTTTATGCAGGACAAACAAGTTCTAAAACGAACCTCGCTTCTTCTGAAAGTATTGTTGAATATATGTCAAAAGCTGTAGGGGAGACTGGGGCTATATCTCATTCATACGAAACTGTAAGCAACTAGTTACCATATTTACCTTATTTAATAGTGTACATTATATAATAAAGATAATTACATTAACTTGTCTCATTTGCATACAAATTTACATTAATTAACTAATTTGCAGGGGCCACAATAGCCCCGCTATGTGGGGCTATTGTGGCCCCCACCTAAATATTCATTTTGAAGTATACAAATTCAATCAAAATTTTCCCCTTTTGCCTCTTTTTATTATATACAGACTTGACATTAAATATGGAATATATTTTTTCTGTTGGTTTCCATCTTGAATAACCCGTCATATCTCTGTATGTAACAATTTTGGAGACTTGTGCTTTTTCATTTTGGTTACTTCACTTATGAACTTCAAACCAAGGGTACTTTCAAGCTCACTGAAGTGACACATAGACAATGAGAAACTTGAAGGTACAAATAACTCAGAAAATTAGGTCCAAATCCGTGCACTTCAATATTAAACAACGGAAAATGAATTTGCCATATTTTTTTTCATACGTTACCTAGAGATGTGAAACTCTACAGGGTTGATTAACACAATGTTAATGATAATTTCTGATCAATCAATATTTCCTCTGTTCTCGTTGAGAAGAGTAAAACGTCAAGACTCTCCATGAAATGCTTTCCATTTGTTATTGGAGAGTTTTTCGGGTATCTCAGCCAAAGCACCAAACAAAGCACCACAACACCTTTTCACCTCGGCGGATCAATATAACATGATGTTAATGCAACGTGTTTCTTAACCAAAATGTTTTCATAACGATTAATATCCGAAGATCTTACCGGACAAGGAAATACCTCAACACCCTGATCTTCCAGAAAAGTCCGGATTGTACGAGCACGACGGAGGTTAAAGTTGTCATAGTGTAGCACAAAATTGTTTCCGAAGAAGCCTCAAGCCAATGACATTATCAATGCTTCTAGAATGCATCTTTGCTGGTGCTGATGGACGCTGCCTTCCAAGGTGATCAGAGCCGTTTTCTTGCTTGATTTTCCTCCTGCATGTTGAACATCCAGAAGGCAATGTTACCTTCTCTGAATACATTGTTAATAGCATGCACGCTTCAGTATAACCCTTCCCTGTACATCTGCGCCCCTGATGCGTCCACATTGGCAGTATATTTCGAATTTAGTTTAAGCTATGAAGACAACGTTATCTCATTGATGGGACTTAAAATGGAAATTGATCTGTAGCTCAGTCAAACGATCGCTGGTAAAGGTGTTTTGTCAAGATATTTTCTCCAGTGGTTTCCTAGCATGATCGATACTTTGAATAAAGTGAGAGTTTACGAATGTTCTGAATACGACCTTGTTTTATGAAAGATCATGGTGTTGGACACTTTCCCTGTTTGGTAAGATCTTCAGTTATGAACTCTATTGAGGACCTCTCGGCTGAAGTAACACATCGATGAACAACAAGTTATATCAAACCATCATGTACATCATGAGTAACTTTAGGCTGTGCTTAATACTTGGGCTAATACACCTGTCCTAACTCTCCAATCACTATAGGAATGTCCGCATGGAGAGTCCATGTGCCTTAAACTTCTTATGGACGACAAAACAAACATTGTTTGGTCATAATTTGTAACCAACAATGTATAAAATAACCTTGCAAAATTCCAAGCATTTAGGTTAAGTATTAACAAAACTACGGAAAATTTAATTTCCGTAATTCTGTATTATAATGCACGAGTTTGAACCCAAATTTCAGAGGTTTTTGTGCTTTCAAGTTCCCCATGTTTTCTTTGTCACCTAGGTATACACAAAAAGGGTCTTATTTCAAAGTTTACATGTACATATACAAATATGAAGAATTACATACTCCTGGAGTTTTCATATACTGAGATATGGCGGATTATTCAAGATGGAAACCAACAGAAAAACTATATTCCATATTTAATGTCAAGCCTGTATACT
>JXSR01S009091.1:119529-137302 GCA_000969725.1 Ophiothrix spiculata
TACTGCCTCGACCTTTAGTACTTTTTCTAGTAATGCTTATGGGAAAAGAGGACTTTTATATGAATTATTCAATGTTGCTTGATTAACTCATTCTAAAGTTCAAGGAAAAACACAATACTTGCTTTGACTTTAATGCACGGCGTTGAAAAATGAAACTAACAAACGGCGAATGAAATCTTATGTTTCCCTTGATAATATACTACTATTTTTTTAATTAACAATACAGGGTGTTTCTCTCATTTTCTCTTATACGGATTAAAGGATTTAAACTATATTGAAAATTAGAAATTACGATGTTGAGCATATTATGACTTCGAACTACCTTTTTAAATACTTGTATTTGTTGTGATTTTATATGTAATCGCTTTAAATGTTTTAAAATGAATTTCAACAATATGTATTCTAAGCAAAGTATCCTGTCTTATAGAGAGGCATACATTACCTTTGACGTGTGACCTTTCTCTTCCTCTCTTTCTCTTCCTTCTAAAATACTTAAAAGTCCTGTTAGATTCCTGTTTTTAATCATCCGGCCCGGCTGTGATACCGTCATCAATTTCCGCTTAACCTGCCTTCGGCTATTAAAACACTGCTTTGCTTTTAAGTCCTTAGCTTGCATTCCGTATGTCTCATCAAATTTCCAATACTGTCTTTCTTTGTCAATCCCTCAAGTCCCCAATTGACCACAACAGAATGTGAAGTATTCATCGAATAGTTCTCTGGTAAACCCAATTATATTGGTTAACATCGGTTTAAAAAATCTAGGGAATTGTTTCAAGTGTGACACGAAAAGATATCTGACTTGATGAAGCTTAAGATCAGGTCTCCGTACTTAACATTTTGGAAATGGCTTTTGATTCTCGTTAATAACACTAAACTCAAACCTGCTTAATCTAATAGTTGCTCATTACTTACAAATCAATATGCTTTACGTGTTGAAATATGAATAATTTTGTTCCTAGTGGTTAGCTTTCTTTCTTACAAAATAATTGTAATTGATGGTTGTGATGATTTTGTAGTATATCTAAGCATTTTACTTCAATATCAATGTCACTTACATGAATTTAAAGAAGAATTTGACAATGAGATAGAGCGAAAATTTCATAACTGCTGTACACTACCGGTATATGATTTTAAAATGACTCCCGGTCGTAACAAAACGGCGCCTGGTTCCATTCTAAAATTTTGGGCTTTAAATAGTTTACAACGTGAACTATTTAAAGCATTTTTAAATGCTTTAAGGTAGAAGAACCCTTATTAAATGGCATTTTTTGACCAATTTGACCACTTTGTCTTATAGTAATGCTTCAAATCTTAGCTTCATTTTACCCCATGTTTGTATGACATTCCTATTAAAAGGGGAAATCTTTATCAAGGAACCATCCGTGTTTTTAAAAAATAACAACCATAGAATAAGAGTATTATTAATCACGGAATAGCAGCAGAATACTCACATATACTATGTGTAATTTGTAAATTCTGCCAAGGTGTTACGCAGTTATGACGTAATCATTTATAAAGACAAAGGTTTGTGAAAAATTGAAATTTTCACATACACATTCTCAATGTAGTTTTCTGTTTCAATATGGGAAAAGAGGACTTTTATATGAGTTATTCAATGTTGCTATATTAACTCATTCTAAAGTTCACGGAAAAACACAATACTTGCCTTGATTTTAATGCACGGCGTTGAAAAATAGAAATAATAAACGGCGCTTAAAATAGTATCTTTTCCCTCGAATATTCACTACTATTTTTTCATTTAACAATACAGGGTGTTTAGTGGTTAAAGGATTTAAACTATATTGAGAATTACAAATTACGATGTTGAGCATATTATGACTTCAAACTACCTCATTAAATACTTGTATTTGTTGTGATTTTATTAGTAATCGCTTTAAATGTTTGAAAATGAATTTCACCAACATGTATTCAAAGTATCCTGTCTTATAAAGAGGCATACATTACCTTTGACGTGTGACCTTTCTCTTCCTCTCTTTTTCTTCCCATAAAATACTTTAAAGTCCTGTTAGATTCCTGACTTTAATCTTCCGGCCCGGCTGTGATACCGTCATCAATTTCCGCTTAACCTGTCTTCGGCTATTAAAACACTGCTTTGCTTTTAAGTACTTAGCTTGCATTCCGTATGTCTCATCAAATTTCCAATACTGTCTTTCTTTGTCAATCCCTCAAGTTCCCAATTGACCACAACAGAATGTGAAGTATTCACCGAATAGTTCTCTAGTAAACTCAATTATATTGGTTAACACCGGTTAAAAAAATCTAGGGAATTGTTTAAAGTGTGACATGAGAAGATATCTGCCTCGGTGAAGCTTAAGATCAGGTCTCCGTACTTAACATTTTGAAAATGGCTTTTGATTTAATAACACTAAACTCAAACCTGCTTAATCTAATAGTTGCTCATTACTTACAAATCAATATGCTTTACGTGTTGAAATATGAATAATTTTGTTCGTAGTGGTTAGCTTTCTGTCATTTCATTGCATCGTGAACTATTTAAAGCATTTTTAAAAGCTTTCAGGTAGAAGGACTCTTATTACATGGCATTGTGTGACCAATTTGACACTTTGTCTTATAGTAATGCTTCAAAGCTTAGCTTAATTTTGCTTTTTACCCCATGTTTGTATGTCATTCCTATCAGGAGTTACGGCGTATTTAGTGAGCAAAGCTTCGGCTAAATTTGAAATATTGAATTTAATTCCTATATGTTTATATACATTATATTTCTTTTGTATTTTATTGTTTCTCAATCAGCTATTTTTAATAAATTTACCTTAAAAATCAAAACTGAGCAGAATGAAGTTCATTGTCAATTACATAATAATTGTAATTAATGGTTGTGATGATTTTGTAGTATATCTAAACATTTTACTACAATATCAATGTCACTTTTGTGAATTTAAAGGAGAATTTGACCATGTGATAGAGCGAACATTGCTTTTTCGCGTTTTTTAGGATTTTGATTCAGGATTTTGTGAACATGGTTTGTTCAAATACCTTCAAATTTTGCATGCTGACTTAATAGAGTATTTTCCTTGTCCTGACATTACAAGATTTTTTATGTTGACCTCCAGTTTTGTAAAATTAGGTATGGGCATAATGTATGTGACATACTCTCATTTGCGTTGGTATCATGTCTTTGAGGAGTTTGTTTAGACAACAAAGATGTCCATCATTCGGGGATTCTAATTAAATGAAGTAAACCTATCCGTACATGTCTGTGCATGGCCAACATGAAGTAAGTTGAGCTTTATTAAAATCCAAAAGTCATTAGAAATAGTACTTTCGTCCTGAATATATTCGTTTTACTCTGTTTAGATATGATTATTTGCCACCATGATTTATAACATTATTATTGAGTCAACGTGGGAGATGGTTGTAGTAGCACCAGTTGTAGAAACGCTCAAGGAGTTATATATTATATAAAGACTTGACATTTAATATAGAATATATTTTTTCTGTTGGTTTCCATCTTGAATAACCCGCCATATCTCGGTATGCTCCAATATTAGAGACGTGTGCTTTCTCCTGTTCGTAACTACACTTATAAACTTTAAATCAAGGGCACTTTAAAGCTCACAGTTATATTAAACAGATGAAACTGGGTTTTCCGTATTTCCTTTTGTACGTTAACTAGAGATGTGAAACTTCACAGGGTTGATTAATGTTAGTGATAATTTCTGATCAATCAACATTTCGTCTGTCATCATTGAGAAGCGTACAACCTCATGACTTTCCATGGCATGCTTTCCATTGGTGATTGGAGAGTTCTTTGGGGTATCTCAGCAAAAGCGCCAAACACAGCCCCCTAAAAATCCTACACCTCGGTGGGTTAATATAATATGCTGTTAATCCAACGTGTTTTTTTAACCCAGCTGGTCTCAATAGGATTAATATTCGAAGATCTTACTTGACAAGGCAATTACCCAACACCCCGATCATCCATTGAAGTCCGGATTGTACGAGCACGATGTAGGTGAGCGTTGTCATAGTGGAGCACAAAATTGTTTCCGAAGATGCCTCTAGCCAATAACATTATCAAGGCTTCTAGAATGCATCTGTACTGGTGCTGATGGAGGTTGCCTTCCGAGGTGATCAGGGCCAATTTTCCACATGTATGTAAAGCACCCGGAAGGCAATGTAACCTTGTTCTGAATAAATTGTTATTAGCATGCGCCCTTCAGTATAACCCTATAACCCTGTATTTACTCTGTAAATTTGCGGCTCTGATGCAGCTAACTTGACGGTTAACATATTATTTTTTCATTTAACAATACAGAGTGTTTACGGGTTAAAGGATTTAAACAATATTGAGAATTAAAAATTACGATGTTGAGCATATTATGACTTCGAACTACCTTATCAAATACTTGTATTTGTTTCTGGGTGTTTTTTTTTTTTGGTAATCGCTTTAAATGTTTAAAAAATGAATTTCACCAACATGTATTCAAAGTATCCTGCCTTATAAAGATGTCTGTATTAGCTTTGACGTGTGACTTCTCTCTTCCTCTCTTTTTCTTCCTTCTAAAATACTTTAAAGTCCTGTTAGATTCCTGACTTTAATCATCCGGCCCGGCTGTGATACCGTCATCAATTTCCGCTTAACCTGCCTTCGGCTATTAAAACACTGCTTTGCTTTTAAGTACTTAGCTTGCATTCCGTATGTCTCATCAAATTTCCAATACTGTCTTTCTTTGTCAATCCCTCAAGTTCCCAATTGACCACAGCAGAATGTGAAGTATTCACCGAATAGTTCACTAGTAAACTCAATTATATTGGTTAACACCGTTTTAAAAAATCTAGGGAATTGTTTCAAGTGTGACACGAGAAGATATCTGCCTCGATGAAGCTTTAGATCAGGGGCCCGTTTCATAAAAATTTGAATCAAGCGTACGTTTGATTTCAAACGTAAATTTACATTGCATCAACCTATTTTACGCTTGAACTATCAAACGTACGCTTGATTCACATTTGTATGAAACGGGCCCCAGGTCTCCGTACTTAACATTTTGAAAATGGCTTTTGATTCTCGTTAATAACACTAAACTCAAACCTGCTTAATCTAATAGTTGCTCATTACTTACAAATCAATATGCTTTACGTGTTGAAATATGAATAATATTGTTCCTAGTGGTTTGCTTTCTGTCATTTCATTGCATCGTGAACTATTTAAAGCATTTTTAAATGCTTTAAGGTAGAAGGACCCTTATTAAATGGCATTTTGTGACCAATTTGACACTTTGTCTTATAGTAATGCTTCAAATCTTAGATTCATATTGCTTTTTACCCCATGTTTGTATGTCATTCATATCAAAAGTTACGGCATATTTAGTGAGCAAAGCTTCGGCTAAATTTTTTGTATTTTATTGTTTCTCAATCAGCAATTTTACCTTAAAAATCAAAAGTGAGCAGAATAAAGTTCATTGTCAAAATTTTACAAAATAATTGTAATTAATGGTTGTGATGATTTTGTAGTATATCTAAGCATTTTACTACAATATCAATGTCATTTTTTAATAAATTTACCTTCACAATCAAAACTGAGCAGAATAAAGTTCATTGTCAATTACAAAATATTTGTAATTAATGGTTGTGATGATTTTGTAGTATATCTAAGCATTTTACTACAATGTCAATGTTACTTTTTGACCATGTGATAGAGCGAAAATTGCTTTTACGCGTTTTTCTCAGGATTTTGGTTTTTACGATATGATAATTTTTGATGCAGGATTTTGTGAAAATGGTTTATTCAAATACCTTCAAATTTTGCATGTTGACTTAATAGAGTATTCTCCTTGTCCTGACATTTCCAGATTTTTTATGTTGACCTCCAGTTTTGTAAAATAAGGTATGCGCATAATAATTAGGTGCAAAAATCCTGGAAAAAAAATAATAAGGGTCCGTCTACCTTAAATAGTTAAAATATCTTAAATGGCGTATAGAAATTGAAAAAAATGAAATAAAACGTTTTAACATGTCTGAGTATAACATATTTCTAAAAGCGGTTGTCGTGCAATTTTTTTAGGCAACGTACTCTACGGTGTTTTTGTTCTAAAAACGTGGAAAATACAAGGCAAAAGCAAGGAGAAGCCATGTTGATCGTACGGTGTAAGTTCGTTTCGCACGTTGTTAGTACTTACATCGAGCAACGTACGAACTCCTTGCAACTACCACGTTATAATAAGGAAAACGTATATACTTACAAGTACGATACACACACGGCGTCCGTACGTGCTAAGTGCGTTGTATGCGCATGCTGTCAGTACCGAGCACGTGCGGACCGTACTGATGTTTATTTGGCAGCCCAAACGTAGCCAGCACACAGAGAAAGGTCTTCATATCAAACTAAATAAATGACGTTTTATGATTTTCTTTTGATAACACATGAAGCGACCTACAGCCAAAGCTGTTGATATCAAGATTGTAGCTCTAGCCAACATGAAGGACTCCATTATTAGTTTAGTTTTATATTGTAATGGTAATGTATAAATAAGTATTAATTAATACTCATATCGCTGATAAAAACATAACAGATAAAACTTTTTGTATAGTGTTTTTTATAAAGAGGTATGACTGGTATTTTGAAATACATGTTCGGCCGTCTAGTATTGGTGATGATCAAATGTACTGCTTCCATAAGTAGGGCAGTTTCAAAGAACAAAAGTATCTTGGGAGTCTCCTGTCAAATTTCTTTCATTTAACTTTGAAAAGGAAACGAAAAATACAAACAAAGAGCCTTTGAATTTGGACCTGTCACTGTTGAAACACCGCTTTTGTGACATACTCTTATTTGCGTTGGTATCATGTCTTTGAGGAGTTTGTTTAGACAACAAAGATGTCCATCATTCGGGGATTCTAATTAAATGAAGTAAACGAATCCGTACATGTCTGCCCCAAGTTAAACAACAATGCATGGCCAACATGAAGTAAGTTGAGCGTTATCAAAATCCAAAAGTCATGAAAAGTAGTACTTTCGTTCTGAATATATTCGTTTCACTCTGTTTGGATATGATTAAACGCCATGCTGTTTTGTATCGTGTGATCTAGTTGGGAGGTGGTTGTAGTAGCACCAGTTGTAGAAACGCTCAAGGAGTTATACACAACATACAGACTTGACATTTAATATGGAATATATTTTTTCTGTTGGTTTCCATCTTGAATAACCCGCCATATCTCGATATGTACCAATATTAGAGACGTGTGCTTTCTCATGTTCGTAACTACACTTATGAACTTCAAATCAAGGGCACTTCAAAGCTCACTGAAGTGACACAGAAACAATAGGAAACTTGAAGGTGCAAATAACGCGGAAAATTAGGTCCAAAACCGTGCACATGTCAGTTATATTAAACAGAGGAGACTGGGTTTTCAATATTTCCTTTCGTACGTTAACTAGAGATGTGAATCTTTACAGAGTTGATTAACACAATGTTAGTGATAATTTCTGATCAATCAACATTTCCTATGTCATCATTGAGAAGCGTACAACCTCATGACTTTCCATGGCATGCTTTCCATTGGTGATTGGAGAGTTCTTTGGGGTATCTCAGCAAAAGCGCCAAACATAGCCCCCTAAAAATCCTACATCTCGGTGGGTTAATATAATGCTGTTAATCCAACGTGTTTTATTAACGTGTTTTATTATCAGCTGGTCTCAATAGGATTAATATTCGAAGATCTTACTTGACAAGGCAATAACCCAAGATCATCCATTGAAGTCCGGATTGTTCGAGCACGATGTAGGTGAGCGTTGTCATAGTGGAGCGCAAAATTGTTTCCAAAGATGCCTCTAGCGCCGCCAGCATCTTTAACAGAGTTGGAACTGTAAGTGCAAATGTTGGCATTGTTGATTTGCATTTGTTCATTGTGTATTATGTGCCATGCAACTCATAAAATCAAAATATTGAGGGCTCTACAGGTAATTTTTGGGACCTTTTAAAAATTCTTGATTGCCTTTTATATATAATTTTAGGGTATTTTATGCAGGACAAAGGAGTTCTAAAACGAACCACTTTTCTTCTGAAAGTATTGTTTATATATATCAAAAACTATACCAACAAAAAGTTGTTTCGGTATATGATTCGTAAGATAGCAGACTATATAATGTTTAAAAGTCGAAATGTGAAAACAGATATCGTTGTACGAAGCGCAAAGAGTACCTAATGTAAGTCCTATTATGAAACATATAATTTGTACAAATATTTAGTAAAGGGAAATTAAATTATGATAACAGATATCTTTGAATTAACCGTCAATCTGATATCTTTGACACATGTTTATGTTGTTTGCTACTCTTTTTTTGTGCTTATATTTACTATGTGAATTGACGGGCTTAATTTGAATTTGTTTTCGCCTTGATTCATAGTGGCTCCGCATAATTGTTTATATTTTATTTTAAACGGACACTTTTTGCCATTATAAATATTGATGACAGTGATTGTGTTTAAAACAATGTGTAAGTTGTTGCTCTGAGTTTGCTAAAATAACGCAAAACTAATATACTATGACACGTTTTCGTTCAAGTATAAATCAACAGTCGAAAAGACAAAATCATATAAATGTATTTGGCAGCAAATTCTTGATTTTAACAATATTTTTAAAGAAATGTAAGGGAATTTATGTTAAGAGCATTATCAGAGGTAATACACTTTAATCATTTTCTTAATCTATCCCTAAAGGTATGCATAAAAATTATCGGTCACATCACATTACAAATGAACAGTGTCGCGTGTCAAAATTGACGTAAAAGTGTCCAGATTTTGAAATTTTCATAACTTTTATCATGGTACAAGTTTTGAAGATTTTTTTTTTTTTTGTAATACGAATTTTGGTTACTCACGTTAGAAATAGTCACACGTAAAGATTATTTTAAGGTTTTGTTAAACCATGCTAGACTTAAATTTGATCGGGGTGGGGGGTGTCTTAGTGATTTCATTTGAATTTTGTATTCAAAGTCATCAAGTTAGAAATAGTTACGCCTTAGATTTTTAAAAGTTTTGTTAAAACATGCCGTGGTCAATTTGATCGCGGGGGGGGGGGCTGTCTTACTGTTTTAAGTTGAAGTTTGTAAAGTGATCAATTTAGAAATAGTTCTCCTTAGATTTTTTAAAGGTTTTATTAAAATGTGCTGTGGTTAGATCTGATGGGGGTGTCTAAGTGATTTCAGTTGATGATTTTTATTCAAAGCGATCAAGTTAGAAATAGTTAGGCCTAAAATTAAAGGTTTTGTTAGAATGTTACGTGCTTAAACATGATCAGGGGGTAGTCTCATTTATTCAAGTTCACGTTTGTGCTCAATATAATATAGTTAGAGATGTTTAAGCCCTATGTTCTTTAAAGTTTTGCTTAATTAGGTCGTGATCAGAAATGTTTTAGTATAGGCCTATATTATGTTTAATGCAATGTATTGATAATACAGGGAATTGCTTGCTTGCTGTCTGGTGTTATAAGATGGTTGGATGAAGGGGGTGCGATGGTGTGGAGGCATGGGCGTCATTTCAGGGGGGACAGGGGGACACGTCCCCCCCCCCCCCCCCACACACACACACAAACACACTTCAAAATGAAATGACGCCCATGTGTGGAGGGAAGGAGATTCAAGGTTTTGGATCGGGATCTGAGGGTTATTGGCATAATTTTGTCATGGCACATTTTACTCAATTTGTTAATTTCTAGTAGAAGGATAGGGTTTTTCAAATTTCCTATTAATTTAACATAGAACATTATTTTTGAGATATGACTTTTTCGACACCGGCAATGTTAAAGTATTGATAACGTACAATATAAGATAAATTTGAAGTCGATATTAGAAAATATATGAACATGTACCACATATTACGGCGTGCAAAGCAATGCAACAGTATACCTAAACATTAAAGTGCTGAATTAATTGAATATCTTGTTAACAAAAATAAATATCCAATATGTTTCTATGAGTCACTCTCAGACGCATATTTGCCTGTAGCATTAATTTGGCTCAAGATATGAGAATGAAACTTTACGATTGCTTTATATAGGTGATGACCCTTCATTCAAATATGGAAAAAGAGTATGTTAAATGTTTCACCAGATCGGGATGCCTACCTTTAACTTCAAACTCTTTGTTAAAAAGTTATGGTACAAAAATTAATGAACTTGCAAAAACGTAAAATTGAGTAACGTGTTGCCCCCTTAAAATTAATGATGATTTTGTTAAACGAATTTATTAAACAAATCGATAATTGTCTTGTAAGTGCTACTTCTAAAACATTTGAAACCCCTGAGATAACATTAAAAATATATATCGAATTAAAGCAAATATCTAAATTTCACTAAATTCTTCCATATGCTTTTTGAAGTAATAGAGCCCCCGAAAACCGCTAAACACATGTGAACTAATTTTAAAACGGTCAAAAAATCAAACAAGAACAATGCAAATACGTATATATGAAATACAGTTTAAACTGTTCTACTTGATTTTGAACTTACTTGTTAGAAACGGCAACAGTTTCACACCCGATCCTGGGCGCATCCCCGAGCCAAATGGTTGTGTTCCGGCAATTGGTCAGTGACCCGTGACCCGAAATATTTTTGGTCCCCAATATTTTGAGAGCTTACCGATCCGGTCATCATGGGTCAATTGCCGGAAAGTAACCAATCGGCTTATGGATGCGCCCCAAGATCGGTTGTGAAACTGTTGCCGACATTCATAAATGCAAATACGTATAATTGACAAACAAGTTTTAAATCAGCACGATTTTTCATTTAATTTTTAGCAAATACTACTCGTCTACCCAGGCTTTCATTTTTGCAACACGTCTACCCATGGGGATTGTTTGAACCGCACTTAAGTTTTAGAACGTAACCCCCTATGAATTTGGTTTTGCTATCAATTAATAGGTATGGTCTTTTCCTATCCAACAATACCAAGATCACAAAAATCGGCCCAGGCTTTACGTAATTATGATTTCATAAAGTCTGTCCGAATCGAAAAAATAGTGATTTTGGCAAAAATGGCCACAAATTCAAAATGTTGCTATAAAAGTTCTAAACAACAGATTTTCATCAAATGTTTTGCTAATAAAGCAGGGAAATGACAATTCTAACATGCCCTGCAAGTTTTAGCTTCATTGCATGCATGTATTTTTTCTAAAATGGCGACTTAAAATGTTCCGGGCCCCCCCCCCCCCCCCCCCCCTACACCGGAACTTTGACGGCCTACCCTAACCCCACCTAAGGTGGTACCTACCTACTTATATTATTACTGCAAAGGATGTAAAAGAGATTATCCAAATGCCTAGGGTCGTTTGCTTTTGCGTTTTTATGCAGCGGGGAAAAACCTTGTTTTTATCAATAAAGGTCAATAGGGATCAGCAAAAAGAGTACTTAAGAAACATTAAATAGAATAAGATATTCACTCATTCTTTATAATGTTTCTGTATATAATGCAATCGACAAATCGGCTGATTAAATCAATTATATCACACCTTTGTATGCAACACATTGAAATAAAAGCTAAACAAAATGTGTAAGGAATTTGAAGTAATGCTCCATATGCATGCTGCTAAAAAAAACAACTAAATACACATAATTTGAAAAGTCAATTAAATTCTAAATTTGTTAATTACAAATTTGTAGCAAACTCATTAGCTCTCATTCGACATCTCTTTTTTTTTCAGTCTCGATTCAATTATATTTATGTGGTTTGTTATACACAATAATGATCCCATAGGGGTTAATTAAATGAAGTGGTTTTATTTGTCATGTCAAAGAACGAGACAAGGCCAACATAAAGTCAGATATATGATAAGATGAAATACAATACCACGCATACGTCCAATTATGAAAAATGTAATTATCCTTTTGGATAAAATTGGTTTGACTTTATTTCTTTTTTGTCGAGTGGCTATGATTATACGCAATAGAGCCCTACCTTGATTTTCTTAAATCATACACAATAAGTCAAAACTTTCTTTCTTATCATCTCAATAAATCAATAAAAAGAAAATAAAGTCAAACCAATTTTATCCAAAAGGATAATTACATGTGTCTATGTTGGTAAAACAGTTAAGATCGGCACAGCAGCTCTGTACTCTACGCAATTTGAAAAACACTGATCATCTATTGATTCCACTAGGCATTGCGGTGATGCTCTATTACACTGCGGGTATACCTAAAATGTGAGAAATGAAAATTGAGGTAGATTTTTCAAACGGCTAGTGTAAAATGGTGGAAATGGTTTTTGATGTCAAATTTGGGGTCAATATTTAGCTGAGATTCCATATTTTTCATATATGTCAGTATTGTTGGATTTTGGGGGCTTTTACTTGGGTTTATGGGGGTCAGACTAAGTGTTCACTTATATTTTGTGAGGTGTTTAGATGGTACAAAGTTATCATTGTCATTAATAACCGCTCTTTTGACATTTGTAATACCTTTATGTATAATTTTATGAACAAATACTTTATTAAACTTATTTCTTACTTAAAAGTATATTTAAAGGCCCCCTACCTATAAGATAATTTCAATCAGTCTAGGCATGACGATAATCGCGTAATGTTATAAACGCGCATGTGTGGGGTGTATGCGCGCGCTCGATGGGCGTTTTAAGAGAAAACGCATTAAGCACCTAATGACATCACATACGCAGGTCATTATAAGAAGTCATTGTTACCTGATAATGACCGCGCAGTTGTTTGCGTAGAGGTAGAATTAGACAATAAAATCTGCGCACCATCTTTTTTGAGGTCATTGTTTAAAATCGGAGGTGTTTGTTTTGGGCCGAGGTACTTTTCTGAGGGAGCATAGCTCCCGAAGAAAAGTACCGAGGCACAAAACAAACACCGACGATTTTAAACAATGACCGAATTAAAAGATGGTGCAAAGTTATTATTGTCATTAACATTTTTTTTCAACATTTTAATGCCTTTAATGTGTGATTTTATAGAGAAATACTATATTAAACTTGTTTCTTACTTAATCTCTACTTATTCCTATAAGAGAATTTCGATCAGTCCAGGAATGACGATCATCGCGTAATATGATAAACGCGCGCGTGTATGTGGTGCATATGCGCGCTTTATTGGCGTTTTATGAAAAAACGCATTCAGCGCAAATAAAATCACATACCAGGTCATTATAAGAAGTCATTGTTACCTGATAATGACCGCGCAGTTGTAAAAGTAGAAATAATCTTGTTACTAGATTTAACTATGTACTCAAAGCGAAATTTTTGCTCACCTTTAAGAGCTTTCGAAACGTAGCACTGTTTCCTGGTCACTCTGATGTTATTGTGAAGCTGTTGATGAGTTACTGGTCAAAGACCGACGTGTGACGTAAGTCACGTGGTCGTCTCTGACACAATAACGAGTTGTAAAATCCGGGTAGTCTGTTGCGTCTCTGGTCTCGGTTGAGGTCACTATTTATCAAAAACCCACGCATACCAACCAGTACTTATCATTTGAATCACATCATCCACTAAACTTTCTGTTGTCCGGACTCTTATGCATAGAGCCGAAACATGTATTTCTGAGGAGGAGGACAAGATCACTGAATTCAATAACATCAAAAAATCCCTCAGAATTTGCGGTTATGACAAATGGGTTTTCAACACCACTCAACCGACTTCTGGTACTAACCATCGTCCAAGATCCCATGAGACTGTGAACAAACGCCAAGGAAGTGTTGTCATACCCTATGGTCGCGGTACCTCAGAATCCCTTCGCCGTATCTACAACAAACGCGGCGTTTCGGTGCATTTCAAGCCTGCTAACACCATCCGCTCTATGCTTGTTTCCCCGAAGGACAAAGTGCCCCAAGGCAAATGTTGTGGCACGGTTTACCATATCAAATGTGCTGATTGCAATGCAGCCTATGTTGGTGAAACTGCTCGTGCTCTTAACACCAGGATCACTGAACACGGCAGAACTAAGAACAATACATCTCCTGTTTCCACTAGACCACACGCGCGTGGGCGCGTGTGGTCTAGCGGAACAGAGCAGGACTCATGATCGGAAGGTTGTGAGTTCGAGCCCCGCTAGTGCAAACGTGTTCTGAACCTGGGCAAATCACTTTATCGCACTTGCCTCGTCGACCCGACGTATTGGGGAGCTGTTTAGGGGGGAATATCACAACCTAAGTGCTGATAGGTCTGCGCCTTTGGTCATTGGCCGCAAATGGCCTAGTTTAAGGCGAAATGGTTCTGACGATTCCCTTGTTACGGCGTAATAATAATGGCCAGCGCTTTGTATCCACTGGAAAAGGCGCAATATAAATGCCGGAATTATTATTATTATTATTTATTGAGAACACCAAAATGCTGGGCACCAGATCAATTGGGATGAAACCAATGTTCTGGACAAGGAAACAGATTGGATCCGGAGAGGCGTTAAGGAGTCAATTTACATCAGAACTGAAAACAGCTTCCTCAACCGAGACAAGGGGCGCCACAGACTACCCGGATTTTACAACTCGTTATTGTGTCAGAGACGACCACTTGACTTACGTCACACGTAGGTCTTTGACCAGTAACTCATCAACAGCATCACAATAACATCAGAGTGACCAGGAAACAGTGCTACGTTTCGAAAGCTCTCAAAGGTGAGCAAATATTTCGCTTTGAGTACATAGTTAATTCTAGTAACATGTCTCTACAAAAGCAGCTAAGTCTACAGCATAGAAATAATCTTATTAGATTGGATCGCGCTATTACGCAGGTTATTAAATAATCTTAATGGATTGAATTCCGCTATAATACGCAGGTTATTAATTTGGCTTAATGTTCAATGACATTGCTGCAAAAATATTTATCCTAAGCATATGACTTAAAGCGGCTATATACGGTAATAATATCAGAATATAGGTGTTACTTTTGACTGAAAATTCAAATGCCCATAACGTAGAGATTTGAATCAGTTTCTTGCCACTTATTGAGTTGAAGCATTCTAAGATATAATTTGGAAAACTCAGTTTCCGTTAACTACTCAAAGTCATTTTTAACTGATTTTTTTAGAAATTTCTCATGTTGTTTTATTGACGCTGGAACACAATTTTTTATGACATCATAATGTGAGGGTTTTTTTTCTGATTAATACATTAAAAGAACATTTGATTGCCAAATATTTTCTCGAAACCCTAGTTGTCCCCTTCCATTGGTCCATTGTGATGTTAAAACGCAAAAAAACCTTAAGGCTACATGTATGTTAGAGCTCTAAAAGCTCTATGACAAATTTTAATTATTAATGTATTGTATATACGTTTATGTAAGCAATTTCAATAAACCTTTGCTATTTTGGCGTTTTGTATCGTGTGATCTAGTTTCAAGATAAAAACAACTAAACTCGAGATGGATTATTTTCGCACTTGCAATTTGCTCCCCTAGCTGTGGTGTGACCCACTTTTGTCACTTTATGAATGTTTATCACTTTTGTTGGAAAAAATAAATCAATAGCTATGTTAAGAATATAATACAATGCATCGACTTTATCTTGAGTGCAATGGCAATCATAGATCTTGTTCTAATCCTGCCCCTGGATCCATCTAGCTACCAAAAGCCCTGATATTTTCATCCTTAAAAGGTCTAGTAACCCTGGTACGAATAGTATTGTTGGTGGTCCTATTAATGGGTTTCAATAAAACACTGGCATGGTCACTTTTGCCAATATTGGAATAAGGAAAGAAAGAAACCTTTAGGCTGATAGCCAAGGATAACCAAAGAAAGCCTCTAATGAAGCTTGTTTCCATTGGGGTCCTAGATTTTCTTTAATATTCAGTTTAAGTGCAGGTGGAGGAAAACCGGGGGACCCAGAGAAAAAACCTGCGGAAGCGAGCATGTACTGAAAAGCAAATGCACATAAAGCGCCGGGCACGGGACTCGAACCCGGGACCTCGTTGGTGCCAAGCGAGGGAAATACCGCTACCCTAACCCGCTTCCCAAATAAATGGGGGGGGGGGGTATAACAAGATCTAGGGTGGCTCTGGAAAAGTAATTATTTGTTCGAGGTTATAATAGTGTTAATATTCATTCTGTTGAAGTCCCCTAGAATACAAAAAAACATTTCAGGGTATTTAGTGCGAATATCATCAATCACATCAATAAGATGGTGTTCGAGCATGGGCTGTAGTGGAGAGCCAGTAACAATGTATACTGCGCACACAGTAATGGCTGCAAATAAGCCCCTGGGTAACCTTGTAGGTCTTAATTCTACCAAGATACACTCTAGCTCATTTGGAACTACAACATCAAGTAACTTATAGAAGGAATTTCTTGTTTAACAAAGATACCTACGCCCCTCCCCCACAGTCAGTTCTAAATTTTGAGTACAGATTAAAACCATCGACGATGAGTTGGTTTTTTGGCTGATATTCCCAAGTTCTTCAATTTTAACCGGAGATCAGGAGACAATCTAGAGCCACCATGGTTGAGATTTAGTAGCTCTATTGGCTTATTGCACAGTTTCGCCATTTTGTGGAGAGCCTCGACCTGGCTTACGAGATGAATGGGAACTTAGATTTAGATGATGAGTTATTATAAAACTGAATTTTAGCTTTCAGATAATGACCATGTCTATGGAGATAAAGTGTTTTAAATTTTGAATGAACAGAAACTCGGTACAATTCCTGGTTCTGTGATAAATAAGCCTATACAAAAACATAGGCTGAATACAGCAAATCCACTCATTTTAACTGCTGATGATAGAGTCATAATTGATCAGGTTTCACACCAGATGATAAACAGTAGGCTCAATTAATATAAGATTGGTCTATGTCTATGTGATCAGTCATGAACGGGTATACAAGTCTATATATCGTGTAATGTCTGCTGAATTCAGCTCTGTAAAGTTGAATCAGAGTGTGCAGAAAATAGTCTTTAACATGCATGAAAATTAGCAAACGTATGATGACCAAAACCAAATCAGCATAGTACTTAGCTTTAGACAGTTGAACAGTAATAAGATGAGACAACCATATACAGTAGATCAGTAGAAACTAGGCTAAAGATGAGAGGTGTGGTGGCTGGCTGCAAGAGTCGCACATCCATAAATAATTCATAACGACGTAATTTTCACAAACACCTCAACATGCTCAATGTTCAAAATGTAGTTTTCTGTTTCAATATGGGAAAAGAGGACTTTTATATGAATTATTCAATGTTGCTAGATTAACTCATTCTAAAGTTCACGGAAAAACACAATACTTGCCTTGATTTTAATGCACGGCGTTGAAAAATAAAAAAAATAATAAACGGCGCTTAAAATATTATTTTTTCATTTAACAATACAGGGTGTTTACGGGTTAAAGGATTTAAACTATATTGAGAATTAAAAATTACGATGTTGAGCATATTATGACTTCGAACCACCTTATTAAATACTTGTACTTTTTGTGGGTTTTTTTTTTTTTTTTTTGGTAATCGCTTTAAATGTTTGAAATGAATCTCACCAACATGTATTCAAACTATCTTGTCTTATAAAAGAGGTCTGTATTACCTTTGACGTGTTACTTTTCTCCACCTCTCTTTTTCTTCCTTCTAAATACTTTAAAGTTCTGTTAGATTCCTGACTTTAATCATCCGGCCCGGCTGTGATACCGTCAATTTCCGCTTAACCTGCCTACGGCTATTAAATAGAGGTGGTTAATATATTCCCACACTACAGTTTAGCGAAACACCTTTTTCAGTCCAGTGTATTTTCGGCCAGAGTCCAAAAAATGTATGTATGATTTATTATTTTCAAACTACATAGTAAAAATATGAAATCCTGCAAATTTCACGATTATT
>JXSR01S009091.1:146012-159509 GCA_000969725.1 Ophiothrix spiculata
GGGGGTTGTTACCACCCCAACACCACTCCCTAACGGAAGATTGCCGATTGCACCAAAACGCCTGATAAAGCTACCCTGCGCATCTAGGTAATTGTTTTTACATCCTTTGCAGTCATTTTGATGAAAAAAATTGAAATCGGGGGTACCACCAATGGCGGGGTTATGGTAGACCGTCAAAGTCAGAGGGTAGGACACCTCGAAAAAATTGTAAATCGCCATTTTGAAAAATATCTGCATGATATGGACTTGAAACTTACAGACATGTTAATATTGTCGATTCCTTCATTTATTAGCCAACCCTATACTATAGTACCAAACAATAACTTTAGGAGGAGGGGTCCCAATTTCAAAATTACAGGGGAGGCTGGTAACAACCCCCCCCCCCCCCACACCCCCTCAGGAAGACGTGTTTCAAAAAAGGCTCAGGAAGACGAAGGTTATGAAACGAAGTGAAATCCAAATTGTGCCATTAAGCGAATACATATTTCATATCATTATTATATAAAAAAATAATCCGATATTGTACCAAACTTTTCCAGAAAATAAATAACGTCATTGTTCGTTGCGTTTTTATTAGGAAAAGCTGTATATCATAGGCCTATTCATTAATGTTATTTTCTATTTAATGTAAGAGTTGACTTTTCATTATGCCTTTACCCCTGTTTGATTGAGTGCATTTATTAAGTTTTTGACAAAAATGCACTGGTACACAAAATGAAGAAATGCAGTTCATTAAGAGTGATTAAATTAGTTTTGAAATTACGTTTTGAACTATTAAATTTGACTCCATAATTTAATTGCACATTTTTTCTTTAAAAAAATGTTCATTTTATATCAAAATACATCATTTGCAGCCCATATGTAATGATTTCATTATTGGTAGCGCTGTATATATTTGGAAGTTTATTATATGCATATTGCATAAACTTAATATTTATTATGTGAATTTAGCTTGCATAATTTTTTTCTTGGTCTTCTTTACCTTATCTATGAGTCAAAAGTCAAAACTAAGGCCATAGATTCTTAAAACCCGGAAACTTGGTTTATATTAATAGCGCCACCAATAATTTGTATTTGGCTATAAATCAACACGTTTGAATGGTGTACAAACAGTTGTGCCCTTATTGTAAAGGTTAGGCAAATAGGAACGCATTTTAATCATCGCATGATTGTTCATATGCTTTCGGACACAAAATAGTTATTCAAGAATACATAAAGTTTTTAACACCTTTTTTCAAGATAAATGTAGAAACTCTTTACAGGGAGAAGTAAGAAAGTTATGAAATTTGATTTTAAGTTGGTACATACTAGAGTGGTTTTTTTTTTAGCAAGACGATAAACTATGATTACTTTGAGACACGGTATAATGAAGATATTTCCAGTCTTGACATTTAATAACTTAACTAGAAAACTATATAGATGTAGGAGATATCGCCTTTAGCCATAAAGGAAAAAAATAATTATCTGGTCCCTTTTTCCTTAATCTATATAAAAAATAATGTTTTTTATACTCTATTCTTACATGACGGCATAGGAAATCCCCTGTAAAATGTAAAAACATGAGGCAGATACAGGCGGCTCTACAGTGATTCATGTAAGACAAACAGGTTATAACTCATAAACCATCTTACACAGTCACGATACTGCCCTCAGAAATCATGTGTATCATCAATAAAATAAAACTGTATTCCAAACAAGAAAATGAAGATGAAGATGAACAATATAAATAAAGGTTATAAATGAGGAAACAAAACCAGATCAGTAGGACAAAGCTCTAAACCTACATTATGTTGTTACCATCTAATTTTAAGACATTTGCAAATTTATGCTTAATGCACATTTCGCTAGTGTTCGTTCCAAAGAGGTTTGATTGGCACCAGGTAATGATGTCATAAAATCAAGAACTAATCAAGGGCATACGATAGTAGGTCCCCACCACTACATACACACCAAGTGCCGGCAAAATCGGTCTGTAACTTTTGTTAAAGGTTTACTTGTTATTGTAAATTAATGACTATTGAAAAAATAGCACCCATTATAAACCCCACCATATACATTTTTATTCTATATATATTTGTAAATTAATGACTATAGAAAATTATACCCCCTTTATACGCCCTTACATATACATCCGTACATTCGTAAAACTAGAAACAATAACACCCTGGTCACATAAGCCGCAGCCGCAACGCAGCAACCCCGCAACGCCGCAACGGCAGTATGACATCGATGTGACACCGGTGAATGCTTGCGATGCCCGGTCGGACAACGGTGGTTATGTAACCATAACTGAAAACATCGTATACAAACCACAAGGTTTTAACTCGGAATTAAATTCTTGCGGCATGCTTCCGACTCTACGGCTCACGAACGCCGGTCGGACACCGGTCGGACTCCGACCGGACACCGGCCAGTGTCCGATCGGCGTCCGCTGAATTGACGCCGTAAACACATCGTAACCTCGCCACAAGGTTATGTGACCAGGGTATCCACATTGTGTAAACTCAAGCGTAAATTAATTTTATTTAAAACCGCAACAAGTTTAAGCCTTGCACCAAAACCTAATTCAGAACACCGTTGTCCACTACACGATTTTCCTGTGATAATTTAAGTAAGGGTTTGTTAACCAGTATCATCAGTGTATCATATATTATTCACAAAGTCATGCCTTTCAATATCGCGGGCGGATACCATCATCATCATGTGGTAAACTAACAATATAATGTGCCTGTCTCATTTAAAGACAGATTGGAGAAAAAAGAGTAAAAACATATCAATTTCTAAATAGCTCCCCTAATAGCTACCCTAAAGAACTTCAGGGGAGCTTTTAATAGAGTCCCTGGAAATTTCAAATGGAAGTCCCTGCACTGTTATAGTTTCCTGAATTGAATTGACTTTGATACGAATCTAAAAACAAGTATCAAATAAAAAGAAGGTGCTAGATCGAATAACCAAAACAATCAAAACATTCGGGATAACCATTTTAAACAAAACACTTATTAAACATACGTGGGTAGAAAACATTAACCCATCTGCGTAATATGCCTCCGTCATTTAAACCAACGCTGACAATATTGTAAAGGTATTAATTCGTAGTTCTTTATAGTGAACGTCGTTAATATTCAAAATAAATGGCTTGTTTACAATTGTCATCTGTAAGAAACCTCTCCAAAAAGACGTATCATCTTAATTATGACATTTGGAGCCGTATTTGGCGCTCTTTACACGTGATGGTTGATGTTATCCTGAGCTTCGTCTAAGCTACAAGTTACATACATACACACTGTGTTTGGTTCTAGCTACTAACAGACGCACGACTTAGATTGTCAGCTACCGTCACGTGGTGATTTCACAATTGGAAAATATAAAGACAGAATAATTGACTGGAGTTGGCTATTTTTGAGTCAGCTAAAAGATGGCACATTGTACAGTGTGATTTTTGCTGACAATTTGAACAAAGTTTTAGACGTGAAACAATACCATCACTTGAGCATATGTTGAATGGCTTATCTTTGGATTTTACACTGCATCTCTCGATGTATCTCTAAACTTTGGATAGTCTTATGAGGAAGTTATTTGTTAACGAGTAAGAGGATGGATATACACATTTAACTTTTTTAAAGTAAGTATATCATATTACTCCACTCACCCGGAAGTCTTGTTGATGTATCTAAATGAAACAAATATATATTTGTATCAACTTCAAGATATATCCTGTACTTCGTTACATTCATTAACTAATATCATTCCAAATGCGTTTATGGACTATTTCGTAAGATGATTTTATGAAACTTTTTCCATACATAAACATTTAAAGAAATCTTCTCAAAAGACAATGCTGAACAGGGATATGGAATTGCAAAAAATACTTGGACATGATGATAAGGCAACGATTATTAATCTTGAGGTATGTGTAAACAGCATGCTTTTTAATGATTCTCTCGAAACATTTAAATAAAGTGATTCTTCAAACATTTGTTTATTTGTTTATGTTTGTAACGGCTTTTGACAAAACTATTGGGTACAACACCATATAATTATAGCATAGGAATACTATATAATTTTAAAGTTAATGAACTTTTTTTGGAAAAATGTTAGGATATTTATATATTCATATCAGACGAAACCAAAATGTTATCAGATAAAATTTCATCAATAACTTTCCCTCGGTCTGTTCTATTTTAGCTAGATCGAGATTAGTTTTTAAAGCATAACATAACTTGTTACATTAGATTGGCTTATAACTGTTTTCTTGTAAGAAAAAAATAACGAAGTTTACGTACGCTTCTATATGATTAAGTGATGCATTGGTAATGACATTACGGGGAGATGTAACATAAAAAACTCTTTCTTCGTAATTCAATGTAGTTTTATTTAAGAGGTTTAATACCTACTGCAACAAGTTTGTTACCATTATATCGGCAACTTTCTTTCAAATGAAAAAACTTAAAAGACAATTGATCAAACATTATGAGATCAATGGTCCAAAATGTGAGCCGAGTCAACGGAGGAGACGGTGGCGGAAAAGCCCATTGACTTGTACACACAATTTAATGGTAGTTGATGTATTGAATAAAGTTTGACGAGGATAAACTTTTCATTGTCAAGGTATTTCTACAACTAGTTTCAAAAATGCTCAAAGGTCAAAATGTTCATGACAATTTCGTACGCCGTGAAAGCGTTGATGAATAGCAATAATTATGTATTGTTAATACATAATACCATAATTGTACGCATAATAGTAACAAATAAATACAGTCTATTGGATAATTGATAATTGAAGGGGTAGGCGCAATATAGTGCTAACCCACACATATTTTCCGACCACATTTGTACTGGTTTTGAAACAGAGGCATTTAAAACAAGTTATTACATCTTTTTTTCAATTAATTTTGGGAAAAACATCTCTGGCTGAGTTTCATTATCACCATATTGTATACTATTTTCAGCAAAGTCATTGTATGGCTAAGATTAAGCTATTCAAAAGTCTAAGGATGACTTAAAAATCAGACACTATGGCTTAGCTCTATATTGCCCCTGAATTCATATTTAGCACCATATATCATTTAAAAACACTGTACGTCTTCTGGAATCACTGAATTTATAATCCTTGTATCAAGTACTCTTAGATCTGGCATTTTGAAAAAGAAAAAAAATTGGTATCTAGTGTTTCTAGAAAAGTAGAAATCGTAATGTGCCAGATCTTGGGGCAATATAGTGCTAACCCTCATTTTTCAAGTGACTGGCTTGTTTTATTGAAATTACTTAGGACTTCAATTTTGGTCAAAATATTTTCATTCACCCATGTACTTCATCATAATAAACTTTTCGAAAACTATTTTTCATTTTTATAGTTAAAAAATCATTCAAATCAAAACCAGTAACTTGTGCAAAAAGAGGGTTAGCACTATTATTGCGCCTACCCCTTCAATTATTGCTATAATGCATGTTTGATCACCCTGCATACCAAAATTGAGGGGAAAATAGTCATAGTAATCAGAACCTTTAGTGTTTTTTGTGTCTCAAGCATGGTCTAGCTGTTGCCAAGATATATAAAGAAATCACCAATTACCTTATGCAGGGATGCTTTAAAAATGTATTTAGTTTTAACCACCCAGCGTATTTCATCGTATGAACATTTAGGAAAGACGTCACAACATCCCCGCAATGCATTGCAGAAAACCGAAGTTCAAACCCGCAATGTGTTCAGGATTTCAAGTCTTTGAATTACGGTTTTTAACAATAAAATATTTGCTTCAAATAATTCAATGATGATGATTTGGAATGTTTATATAGACAAATGTCTCCTTGTACTGTGTACTTTATGTTGACATTTCAAAACATTGTACTTCAGTTTGTTTTATGCAAATATAAACAACATTTAAATTCCTCAATTGCTTGAAAATATTTCGGAAGTAACATTACGGTTTTCATTGCGGTTTTCTGCAATGGGTTCCGGGGATGTTGTGACGTGTCGCCTTAGTGAGCAGTTCTGTTTTCTTATTGAGAGCCCTGTGATTTATAAATATAAATCCATACCGGTTTTGGTTTAGGTTGGTAGCTGTTTAAAATAAAAGAGGTGTATGAAGAGGGTAAAGTCAACATATATTTGTCAGATTATACCTTCTATAATTTTCACACACCCTGTATAGGCTGTATAATGTCAGTATCATTTGTAAATTTGGTATCCTTGTAAAATGAGCTTTGAAAAAATGTATATCATTTAATGGTCTTAAAATGTACATATTTAATCCTGTGTTGAGATATATTCAAATCTGTGATGTTTTTCTCATTTGGTTGTATGTTACACTTTTTCTGACCAATTCATGACTTATGATCATATATAGATTCAATGCCATACAATTATACGGAGTTAAGAGATTCGTAGATATTTAACCGCTAGTATTTTGCATTAACGTTATCATGTCTGTTGTGTATTATTCTCCTTAGCCAGCCAATTAACAGCTGTTCGAACTACTAGCATTAGCCCTCAAATACTACGACACTTCACAGCGGAATCATTTTTCGTCCTGATGTATATACGGTCAATTTGTTTGTAATACGCGCGTAGCGCGCGAATGTTTTGCTATTTTCAGCCAACAATCGGTATAAAACCTTGATATTTTTGCTAAAATTGGCTTATATTGACTAAAAATTTACGGGACAGTAATCTCGGGACAGCAAAAGTAGTAAAATATCGTCCCGATATTTTGATATTTGTCCCGCCAGCGTCCCGCTTTTTCGAGCCAGAGGGGATAAGTGCCCCCCCCCTCCCTTCTCTTAACTTCGTACGGCCCTGTCGACTGCCTCTTTTCCCCTTGTCTTCTCGCCTCTTTTTCCGACTTTTAACCATCTGCGCAGACTTTAACAGATTATTATACATTCAAATAAAGTCAATAGACCCACTAATAAAAAGAAGAAAAACAAATAAAAATTACAAGAACATATGTTATCCATCTTCTTAACCCTCGTCTTCCTGAGCCTTTTTTTTTGTAACACGTCTTCCTGATGGGTGGTTACCATCACCCCTGTGATTTTCAAATTGCGACCCCCAAATGTATATTGTTGGTTACTATAGTATAGGATAGGGTTTCTTCTTTCCATTGATATCAAGATCATGAAAATCGGTGGAGGCGTTACGTAATTATGACTTCACAAAATATTTCCGGACTTTTGGCAAACATTCCCACTTTTTCAAAAAAATCGTTATAAAAGTTCTAAATGTCAAATTTTCGTCGAATTTTTTGGCTAATAAATGATGGAATCGACGATTTTTTTTACATGAAAATGACCGCATAAAATGTAAAAACAATTACGTGAATGCTCAGGGTCGCTTTAATTTGCATTTTAGTGCAATCGGCGATCATCCGTTAGGGCTTAGTAAGACGAGGGTTAAATCAATGACGTCTGCAAAGATGTTGTGTAAGGGCATAATAATTGTAACGTAATTATTCAAATGTGTCGTATATTAAACAATCAACATGTATGTTTATCAATATAATGCGACAATTAAAATATACAACGGTCAAGATGGCCGTCTCCATCATTTTTTTATGTAAATCAGAAAATGAGAGGTCAGTTGTCACTGATTACGAAAACATGACAAAAAATCACATATGCACAACATTACACCATATATTACATAACTAATTACAAGAAATCATATATCTATGCGTTATTTACAGTGATTTCAATATATTTTGATTATAATAAGTCATATAGTATTAAATATCAAACATATGTGCATTGATTTGGAATTAAACATTTTACACAGCACGTTTTTATACATCTAGGCTTTATGTTTCAAAAATCCAGACAATGATTGAATAATAACTGTTTTCTTAGTCTAAATATTTTAAATTGAAAACCTCCGATGTTTCCTGAACTGCACACGGTTATCCCTAAATCAATAGCAGAACGAAGCACAGTATACTTAAACGACCAAAGCACTACATGTTTAAATCGAATTCTTCGTCTGTATTTGCGCAGACGATAAGCACACGACGTTCTAGATTTTATGTCAATCTTTTCCTGATCTGTTGGATTTAGTTAAAGAAAACATGTTTATCTGACCTTCAATGATCTAAGACAGGAGTATACTTTTTTTTATTTAAAGAAACTTGACGCTCAATTTTGTAACTGGTTGAATTGTGTGAAAGTATTTCACTCAATGCATTTTTTCTGTGCATTATATCAATTTATCTTTATATCAAGGCATTTTCAAGTGGATCATTTTTACTAAAAATATTTCATCAAGAATCTACGGAGCGTTTAAGGTGTCATCACTTGGGGAGATAATTTATCTTAACATGAATACATATTAATCATATTATGTTCACATGTTCAGATATTTACTGTAAAAATGTTCACTTCATGAAATTTGCAAGTTGAAGATAACATGATAAGATCATGTATCACAACATGAAGACTTCCAAAAATCGATGTTAAGGCTACATTCCCGTTTGGCTGAATGTCATCTTTACTGTAAGTTTTTACCTACTTACACATATCAGAATATCACAATTTTTGCCGTACATATGATATAGAGTCTTCAGTTTATACATGCAACTTTACTAGTGATTTTACGTCCATTATCAAGGTCAAAATTACGTCAATAGACTACTTCGAAAAAAAGACGCCTATTTCGCCGAAACCTCGAACGATTCGACTGGTTTCAAATGTTGACAGATTTTAGGCTTGATACTTCTATGCTGAGTTGTTTTTGAATGATAATGTAACAAACCCGTGTTGTTTTTCCCGAAAATCCGGACGTGTATTACGATTCTGAGTTTGCCCTGTTTGAGTTGTGAGTTGCATGTTTTAAGTATCTAAATTATCTACATTTTGTCTGATATACGCATTCGCATAATTTATTTACAAATCGAGCATTCCAATGAGACAAAAATTGCAATTTTTATGTAAACAAAAGAAAAATCCGGCATTCTAATGTTTATGTTTTAGATGTTAGTTCACGTTCTCAACGCTGCCTTGATAGCTCAGCGGTAGATCTCTCGCTTCGTAATAGATGACTAACACCCGCCAAAATCCATAGTTCGAGTCCCCGCAAAGGCAGTGGAAACTATCTATCTTTTCATGATTGAAAAATAGTTAGGATTCACATTTTCCTGAACATATGGATTCCTCGTACCCTTAACATGATAAGATAATGATAAAATACGGCCGTTATATTTATATTATATGTTGTTTAATATTCGGTCAAGAACAATAGAGCACTTTGAATGCTCTCCAAAATGATACACTAGCTGAATTATCAAGATCTGTTTTTATTCCAAAATTGTAACTTGTCAATCTCAAACGAGCCGTAAATGCAGTAAACTTCATTTTGTGCTACACGTGCAAATACATGCCAATGTCATAATTTGGGTTTCCGTTATTTGCCGAAATTGACTTTTGACAGATTCACAATCCTTGTACTTATTTCAAAACTGCAGCAAAGTTTAATTTCAAGAAAATTATTGGAAATATGAAATATATCTATACATTTTGAGGACAATCAACAGAAATATAGGGTTACTACTCTTTGAAAGCGTTTATCTTAGTTATACATTTTACTCCCTGACAACGTTTGACGGCCCGTTACTTGACTTCTGGAAATTGAATGAAGTTCATTGTGGTGTCATTGATTACAAAACATATTTTACATCTTGGAAAACAGTTATAGGCTAGATACTAATTTCAATGGTTTCATTTATTTGTTAAATTCATAAGATGTATATCTTTGTGTAAAATTATCAAAACAGGTATTCTACTTGAATAAAATTAAGGTGAATATTTGTATTCTTAACACAAATATCTAACTTATTCAGGCAAACTCTTATCGATAAAAACCGTGTTAGGGACAAATGAATCCTAATTGGAAATGTTAACATTAGAAAACCACGCTACATGTCACTCGAGGCAACAACGTGTATGTGTAAGTGTCAAGTCGTTCTATGGCGTACTAGTACAATTGTCCAGTGCAAATCATCTAGCCAGTCGATATTTTAACAATTTACACTGCAAAATCTTTTGCTATTAAAAACGAAATTGAAGAAAGGTAATACGACTTTGTGACAACAATAATAACTCAAATGAATAACAACATATTTATGAAATCTAAATAACTTTGTGATATGATGACGTGCGTAAATCTTCGTGGTTAAGTAGGTCAAAGATTTCAAACCAGTGAATGTTTTCAGTAAATCGTATGTAGAAATGCTTAATTGTTAGAACGTTGATGTTTCATAGCTTTTTTGACTTCAATGAGATTTTTGACCAATTTGAAAAAAAAAACCTTATTTTTTTTAAAGAATTCCTAAATAATTTGTAAATAATACTAAACTGTCATTAAAACTAGATCAACAAGTATATTTTCAATGTTAAACAATCTTTTCCTCTTTTCGTAAAAAAACAGTTATCAAATATCTGAGTGAACATAACCATCTTTAGAATTTTAGAGACTTGATGGACACTTTTTAAATTTGAATTATAATAATGAAATATTAGTTCATGCGAAAATGCTTAATAGCAAAGAAAACGTTCCAAAAAATGTCCTTTATTAGGGAATTGAATTCTTTACAATATGCGTTTTTAGGCTACGGTTAACACTTTATTTGTAAGAAAAAGACAAAAAACTTGAATTTCCTTAAGAAATAATACAAAATTTACACATGAAAGTATCAAAATGCATTACTTGTAAGAAGTTTTACGAATTAGTGATAGATATTATTTCTCAAATGAAATTCAGTGCAAATGACTCTGTTTTTAAATGAAAAATGGACCATGAAAAATGTGTTATTTTTCAAATATTGGTCAAGTAAAATTAATCTTAATCTAGTAACTGCTGTGATTTACATTTCCCCCCACTACTACTACCATTCTGTTGAAATATTTTGGGAATTTAGCTACAACATGTCACCATTACGGGGACAAATCCTACTTTACAACAGATGATGTACAGTTTTATTCTTAGCCATTACTTCGTGAGAACACAATCACGCCCCAATGCAAATCCCACTGTTTCGCAAGACAAAATGTGTCCGTCCAGCCCGTATTAGCAGTAAATGCCAGAAACTTCATTTAGCGCTACGGGTGAAAATACATGTCAAGGTCGTAATTTGCCGAAATTAATTTTTTGACAGATGAACAATCCTAGTACTTACTACAAAATACCAGCAAAAGTTTCATTTCAAGAAAAAAATATTATAGGAAATGTGAAATAAATTTGCGCATTTTTAAGACGATCAACAGAAAATATACGGCTTACTGATCTTTGAACGCGTTTATCACAGTTATAAGTTTTACTCCCTGACAACCTTCGGCGGACCATAACTTGACTGCTGGAAATCGTATGAAGTTCATTTATGTGTCATTTTAATCCTTAAAGCATGACCTTTGCAAATCATTAAAAAAGTGAAAATGACAAGAGCTGGCATTTACTGCTGTTTTGGGATGGACGGTCACAAATGTCTGGAACTGTTAAAACAAATGTCAGTACTTGTATTGATCCATGGTATCCCATCACTGCTAGCCAGTATGTTGATATATATTTTCAAACTCGGTAACTTATTCATGCATGGGGTGCTAAAGGTGCAATTCATGACTCTGATGACAATAACCTCACCTCTTTACCGTAATTTGCCGAAATTGACTTTTGACAGATTCACAATCCTTGTACTTATTTCAAAACTCCAGCAAAGTTTCATTTTAAGAAAATGATTGGAAATATTTATGTATATTTTGAGGACAATCAACAGAAATAAAGGGTTACTACTCTTTGAAAGCGTTTATCTTAGTTATTCATTTTACTCCCTGACAACGTTTGACGGCCCATTACTTGACTTCTGGAAATTGAATGAAGTTCATTGTGGTGTCATTTATTACATAACATATATTACATCTTGGAAAACAGTTATAAGCTAGATACTAATTTCAATGGTTTCATTGATTTTTCAGATTCATAAGATGTATATCTTTGTGTAAAATTATCAAAACAGGTATTCTTGGTTGAATAAAATTAAGGTTAATATTTGTATTCTTAACACAAATATCTAACTTATTCAGGCAATCTCTTATCGATAAAAGCCGTTTTAGGGACAAATGAATCCTAATTGTCACTCGAGGCGATAACGTGTTTGTGTAAGTGTCAAGTCGTTCTATGGCGTACTAGTACAATTGTCCAGTGCAAATCATGTAGCCAGCCGAGATTTTAACAATTTACACTGCAAACTCTTTTTCTATTAAAAACGAAATTGAAGAAAGGTAATACGACTTTGTGACAACGATAACAACTCAAATGAATAACAACATATTTATGAAATCCAAATAACTTTGTGATATGATGACGTAAATCGTCGTGGTTAAGTAGGTCAAAGATTTAAACCAGTGAATTTTTTCAGTAAATCGTATGTAGAAATGCTTTATTGTTAGAACGTTGATGTTTCATAGCTTATTTGACTTCAATGAGATTTTTGACCAATTTGAAAAAAAAACCTCATTTTTTTTTAGAATTCCTTAATAATTTGTAAATAATACTAAGCTGTCATTAAAACTAGATCAACTAGTATATTTTCAATATTAAACAATCTTTTCCTCTTTTCATAAAAAAAACAGTTATCAAATATCTGAGTGAACATAACCATTTTTAGAATTTTAGGGACTTGATGGATACTTTTTAAATTTGATTTATAATAATGAAATATTAGTTCATGCGAAAATGCTTAATAGCAAAGAAAATGTCCTTTATTAGGGAATTGAATTCTTAACAATATGCGTTTTTTTAGGCTACAGTTAACACTTTATTTGTAAGAAAAAGAAGAAAAACTTGAATTTCCTTAAGAAATAATACAAAATTTACACATGAAAGTATCAAAATTCATTACTTATAAGAAGCTTTACGAATTAGTGAAAGATATTATTTCTCACATGAAATTCAGTGCAAATGAATCAGATTTTAATTGATTGGTTCATATTGTGTTTTCAATGCAGAATGATATGTTTTTAACTGAAAAATGGAGCAATGAGAAATGTGTTAGTTTTCAAATATCGGTCAAGTGAAATTAATCTTAATCTAGTAACTGCTGTGAGTTACATTTCCCCCACTACTACTACCATTCTGTTGAATTTTTTTGGTAATTTAGCAACAATATGTCACCATTACAATTCCAACTTTGCAACAGATGATGTACAGTTTTATTCTTAGCCATTACTTTGTGAGAACACAATCATGCCCCAATGCAAATCCCACTGTTTCGCGAGACAAATTGTGTCCGTCCAGCCCGTATGTGCAGTAAATGTCAGAAACTTCATTTTGCGCTACGGGTGAAAATACATGTTAAGGTCGTAATGTGTCGATATTAATTTTTTGACAGATTCACAATCCTAGTACTTACTACAAAATACCAGTAAAGTTTCATTTCAAGAAAAAAATATTATAGGAAATGTGAAATAAATTTGCACATTCTTAAGACGATCAACATCAAATATAGGGCTTACTGA
>JXSR01S009092.1:32900-45391 GCA_000969725.1 Ophiothrix spiculata
CTCTAACCCTTTCCGTTATCCTTACCCCAACCCCAAATTTTTTGGAGGGGACTTAAGTACACTTGGTCCTATTATCCCATTGCAGTGACCTACAATCAGCGGGGGTGACACGAATCGAACCAGGTACATTCTTGAACACACCAAAACTTGAGCGGTTGTAAGTAGTTTCATTTTTATTTGATACACAAGGCAGTTGAGAATCAACATCAATAAAATTCACACAATCAAGCAATAGAGGAAAGAAAGAGAGAAAGAAAAAGAAAAGAAAGAAAGAAAGAAGAAGAAGATGAAGAAGACGAAGAAGAAGAAGAAGAAGAAAAAGAAGAAGGAGGAGGAAAAGAAGAAAAAATACCTCATAGAATATGTGGGTTCTTACGGTATTATTGGAGGCATTATTGCATCTGATTTTCATGTGCTTATTACTAAAGTGATCAAAGAAGTGGTCCAAATGGCCAAACATTTGGTTTTTGATACGCTTTTGTTAATTGCTAAAATATATCAAGCCGACTTAACCGTTCTTGTGTCTATTATTAGCGAGGTTTCGATTTGGATGACGGATGTTCTACCACAGTGAAATTGAAACTAAATTATCTAAATGTGCGCCATCTGAATGCATACACTGACAACTAAAAGCGTACGTTCAACCACAATAGAAACGTCCGTTACTCAAATCGAAAGCTCCTCATTATTTTGCGGATCGACTTTGAACACCGTCATTGAAATTCATTCCCAATTTTGTCTGAAAACTATAACATATTAGGCCAAAAAAGTAACGAATTAATTCCTAACATATCGTTTTTGAATTTATCATAACTTGCAAAAATCCCATTTTGTTTCAGATACTTAACGGGAAACAAGTTGGAAAGGTTGCTACCGGAATCATTCATCGGACCCGGTGAAAAACTTAAACATTTGTAAGTTTCAACAATAATGCTGAAATGTGCAATGCAATGAAATGTGTGAACGATCCACATTGATGATTTATATAATCATGATAATCTGATCATCACGCAAATTACAGCTTGCCATGTAACTCTGTGGACAAAGTCACAAACTGGTCCTATTTTGTGTTTCACGTAAACGTTAGAAAAACCATGCCACGATACAATCAATGGATAGTAATTTTCATTTAATAAGTTGAGACCAACAAAATTGTATATTGCTGGAAAGCTTATTTTTCAATGAGTTTAATTCTTACAAAAATCGTAATCAAATGGTGCGCCCGAAACTCATAAAACGTGTTCGAATTTGATACTATTGGTCTTAATTGACAAGTCTACTCAACAGTATACTGAAGATGGCTTTATTTTACTTTATTCAGCATCAGGGGGTGACAAAACACTTTTGAGCCAGGGCACTTATATATGATCCTACCACAGAGTAACAGAGATGACACTGAGCTCAAACATGGCCCCAATTACGTAACGTGTAACGTAATATGTGGACAAAAAGCGCACGTTGAAGAATAGTGCACACCTTGTACCCGGTTAAGCGTAACACACACCAAGGACGATGTCAGGATTTATCTATATTTGAGAATGATTATTCTTTGTGTGTTCTCGTTATTTGGAGCCACTGATCACGTGATCAGCGAAGAAACGTTAACCAGCGACCGTTCAGAAATAGTAATTAAATGAGCTATGAAGTATATGGGGATAAAGTGTCAGGGGCCTGATCCTACCCTATACTAAATGTTTTGATCTAATTACCAATAATATATATTTTTAGGTTACTTGACAACAACCCGATACGATACATCGACACCGGTGCGTTTGCGAACCTATCTGGTTTACAACATCTGTAAGTGTAGCTTTTACTTGAATCTTAGAAATGAAAATTAATCAAATCTGACCAACAAAGTAAAAACGCAGTATATGTATTACAGATATATTGCAAGTTACTTCCTTTTCCTCTGGAGAAATCCTTCACAAATGAGCAGACAACCGATTCTCTTTTATAACTACAGACAATATTTACTATATCAAACATGAGTAAATACAACTTTATAGTATGGGATTCGGTTGAAGTGAAGTTGCATGTTTAATGGGAGTATTTTCTTTGCTTTATAAATGCTCGCTATGTGTTTTTACTTTTTGGAGCAGAAATGATGAACCTGTTACAGATATCGGACCTCTTTGTTTTTATGGTAAATATTGTGCGCTATATAACACTTTTACAAAACAAATAAATAAATAAGTTAAATAAAAATTATAAATAAATAAATAAGTAAATAAATCCGATCGGTGTCCGCTGAACTCTACCAGGTATGACACCGTAACCACGCCGCAAGGTTATGTGACCAGTGATCGATTTTACTAACATTAAAACTCATCGTTAACGCATCTTAAGACCGAACGCATCGTTCACTCATCGCAAATTTACAATATCCTTTTGGCTCATCGCAAAGTTGCGATGTGTTGGAACTTTCCACGTACAAAAGCAATATTTGTATACTTTGCGACGCATCGTACCTTTGCGAAAGGAATATGTCTTTGTGAAATACATCGCTATCAGTGAAATCGACCACAGGGGTCGATTTTACTAACATTTACGATGCATCTTATCTACGACGAAGGGTTTTGCTCGTAATCACATCTAGACATAAAAAGACATGAAAACACTTCGTAAGTGTTCACCGCATCGATAGTTAAATGAAGTATGCATTAGAAAAATCTTACCTTTTGTTAACGTTGCATTTTAATGTTAGTGAAATCGACCCCAAGTTATCCATTGCAAACAGGAGATATTTCCTTGTCCAATTTAGAACATTTCACGGGTGTAACTTAACTTTCGCACCATTGGAAGTATACCTTTAGTACTGCAAGCGAGCAGCTTTCTGATTAAACTTACTTGACTAGCTTTGATTACTATATAAGAGCAGTTTTTGTTATGTTCAGTAAGGTTTTCATCGTGAAACAATAACATAATGATAAGAATAATACAAACACCAAATATTGGTTTTCAAGAGTTTAAAAAGTAGTGTGGTCCAGTTATCATGGTTATAGCCGATGTTTTTATAGACTACTTCACTCATCGCACAATTCTATTGCCTACATAAAGCTATTAACTTTTTATGATATAATTTACAGGTCATTGAAAAAAATACCAGATCTTCAGTTCAACAAAGGCATGTTTGAAGGAATCAATCTCTCGGTCCCCTTAATGTAAGTAAGAAGCAATATGAAAATACAACTGGGTGTCCTAGATAAACAATAATTAAAAATAATGCATTGGAATTATATAATCTAGTAATATAATTCCAATGCATCTTATAATCAATAACGAATAATTGGTGTTGTATATCACCAAACAATTTCACCAAATACTTCTCAATGTGGTAGTATTGATTTTTCATCACCAAGCCTCCGTTATTAATAGAAAATACATTGGAACTATATATCAGATTATAAGATAACAAAGACTTGTTGCACCAAATATTTAGTAGCTCAAAAGAACTATGTTTTCAGCTTTAGGCCGGTTAATTTGCCTATATTCAGATCAAGAACAAACGACAAGAACCGGCAATTTGTGTGGTCAACCGCTAGTTGAGTTTAGGAGTGATCCCGAAGGTTGTTCCCAAAGATGCAACTTTAATCTTCAATTGTTGAATTCGCTTTATCTCCTTAGATACACTCTTTTATGATATGTGACTCGTCATATCAAAGATGGGCACTTGTCTACATCCACATGTTTCTTATTTTATGACACAGATAATATTAAATTACTCATACAAAGATTCTTGTCAATTTGATTGGTTAACAGGGGTTCATCATGTTTTACTCATCGGCAAAAATGAATTTTTTTATTTTCCATTGCACTCGAGCAGTGCAAATGGAAAATAAAATATGCACTTATTCGTCAATGCATAGTTGGCCGTATAGTATAAATAGACCTTTCGAGATATAGGCATTAGAAGTGAAATGCATCAAATGACAAGAATCTTTAAATGAGTTATATAAAACAAAAATGAATTTTTGAATTCGTGCAACGGAAAGAATATTCTCATTCAATGAAAAATGAAAAGTTCTATTAAACTCGGCTTCGCCTCGTTAAACGGAACATTTCATTTTTCATGTCATGAAAATATTCTTACCATTGCACTCATAACATTCATATTTGTATACCATGTTATGGCGTGCGTTAATTGAAAATTTCTTTTTAAAGATAGTCAAATATCAATACATTGTACAGCATAGACTTGTTGCATCATGTCATTTCTAACTATTGATCACCAGTAAAAAGAATCATTATTTATATCAGGCTTTTGTACAGTACTATAAATCTGTATATTTTACAGAAGTACCAGGATTATACAATATTCTAAGAAGTTTTGTGCACATCCGGGACATTTTTTATGAAAGAACCAGGATGTATACAATATTCAAAAAATATTGTACAAATCCCGGCACATTTCCAAAAATATTTTTAGCTGCTCTGAGTTGATCGATTTTCAAATATTTGAATATTTCCAAGATTATTTTTTTTCGAGTTTCAAATATTCGAGTTTCAAATATCCGAGTTGCAAATAGTTGAGTTTCAAATTTTCGAGTTGCAAATTTGAGTTTCTAATACCCGAGTTTCAAAAATTTGAGTTTCAAATTTTTGAGTAGAAAATTCGAGTTTCAAATATCTGATTTTCAAAAAATTGAGATTCAAATATTCGAGTTTCAAAATTCGAGTTGCAATTTTCGAGTTTCAAATTTTTGAGTATCAAATTTTCATTATTATTTTTCAAAAGCCTGATAAAAATAATAATAATAATAATATTATTGAATGGCTTATTTTCGGGTGATGCAAGAAAATATTGTACGAGCTAAAAAAATATTGCACGAGTCGAATCACCCTCAAAGCCATTCAATATTATATAAATATTCAATTTCAGATGTTAAACAAATTGGTGCTATAGTTGTCATTAAAGGAGAAACATGTATGTTTCAACAAGACAAGTGACGTCTTTCAATATGACGAGTCTCGTATAGATAAAGACTGGTTACAGCTTAGGCAGCATTTAACATGTTTTACATTGTGTTCAGATCAATTTGAATAGGATCATTGAAAACCTCATCATCCTTTGAACATTTTTTTATGCAAAACGTAACACATATTACCTAGGGAGCAAAACAGGTTTACTTGCAACGTGAAATTATTTTGATGTGTCCTATCTAGATGGGTGCTATGGACCATATGTAACATCACTAGGGTGGACACAAAATCAGTCTGTTGCACGGGACCCGGCAGGAGGGGGGTAAAAGTCATTGCAGGGGGCACATTTGAAAATTGGTCAAATCTTGTTTAAAACCATTCTAACATGTTCCTCTCATCATAAGGAACCAGAAAAAGTATACTTTGACCCATCTCCGATGAATGCTTCAAGAGTTATAGCCAAAAACATGAAAGGTCAAAATGAGATGGGCCTATGGGAGTCAACAATTTCAAAAGTGTCCGATTCTGTTCAAATTGGTCTCAAATTGTTCGTCTTGCAAAACTGCCTGTACAAAGTTATATTTTCCAATGTCTATAATCAACCGTTGCTATGGTTACAGATCGATATAAGTTTTTTGTTAATTGCACCAATTGGAAATAAGGAGTTTTTCTTGATACCATAGAAACGATGATCGAAAACGTTGGAAAGTATTACATTATGTAGACAGTTTTGCAAGACGAACAATTTGAGACCATTTGGAACAAAATCGGACACTTTTAAAAATGTTGACTCCCATAGGCCCAACATGTGACCCTTGTTTTGACCTTTCATGTTTTTGGCTATAACTCTTGAAGCATTCATCGGAGATGGGTCAAAGTATACTTTTTCTGGTTCCTTATGATGAGAGGAACATGTTAGAATGGTTTTAAACAAGATTTGACCAATTTCCAAATGTGCACCCTGCAATGACTTTTACCCCCCTCCTGCCGAGTCCTGTGCAACAGACTAATTTTGTGTCCACCCTAGTGATGTTACCTATGGTCCATAGCATCCATCTAGATAGGACACATTAAAATAATTTCTCGTTGCAGTTTTACTCCTAAAATGGGGTTTTGCTCCCTAGGTATATATACTTACTTTGGCTGCAATCACATAGAAGTATACGCATTGGTATACGGTATGAGAGGAGCGTGGTCGAGCGGTTAGAGCACGGGTCTCGTAATACAGAGGTTGTGAGTTCGAGCCCCGGGCCAGGTGGTTTACGTCTCGTTGTTTTCTTGGGCAAGAAACTTTACTCTAATTGCTCCGTGGTTCGGATAGTCACGTTAAGCTGTTGGTCCCCTGTGCGAATGTTCCTTCTTGGGGCGCTGCATACAGTGTTTACCTGATGAATCTATACGATATTCGCTATACGCTCCTAGAGATCCTTGACAATTTCAAATATGAGTCACTCCTCAGGAGTGTATAGCGAATACCGTATACCGTATACTTTTATGTTATCGCAGCCTAAAGACAACTCTTTGCTTCACATTGAATATTGTAAACTGGAAATCTGCTTGACGATTAGCGTTTAATATTTCCTTGTTACTTTGTAGAGAAACAGACAATCATGGTGTATGCTGCTTGTCAGAAAATGACAATTGTTTAGCAACGACCAAGGCTGTTGAATTGAACGACTGTGGACGTCTTTTTCCAAACCCGCTGTGGTGGATAATCTGGATAATGGCAATATTTGCGATTATTGGCAACGTCATTGTTTCAGCTTTAAGACACAGAAGACGGAATGAGAGCAGTAGTCAAAATGTGCAAAGAGTGCTGATACTGAATCTAGCGATATCTGATTTCTTGATGGGAGTTTATATGCTTATTCTAGCTTCTGTTGATGTTCATTATGGTGCTGAATTTTACTGGTATAGCGAACATTGGCGAACTGAGAGCAATTTATGTCAGTTTGCTGGATTTTTAGTCCTGGTTTCTAGTGAAACGTCGGTGTTTATTATCACTCTATTAAGCATAGACCGATTTGTGATCATTAGTTTCCCATTTGCAAGGAGACGCTTCAGAGGGGCATTGTTTCATATGACAGTGATCGTAACATGGGCTATCTCCCTAATAATTGCTCTCATTGCCATTTTCGGGAATAAGGAACAAGTCTATGGGCAGTCAAATGTGTGTATCGGACTGCCTTTGGTGAAAAGATATATAAGAACTGATGGTATTGTTTTTTATGACACAGCTGAAAAGAGTATATCGGCAGACCGAAAATTATTTAGTGAAGAAAAGGGTCCAGCTTGGACGCTATCAATTGTTGTTTTTCTTGGCATCAATTTTGTTTGCTTAATAACGGTTCTTTTTTGTTACATAGCCATATTTTTCTCCGTTAGAAAATCCAGAAAAACGGCAAGCCGCGATCCTGCACGGAATGAGGAAATAAAAATGGCGATCAAGATGTCTTTAATTGTCGGGACAGATTTCTGCTGTTGGATGCCCATTGTTATCCTTGGAATCATCACACAATCATCCGACTTGGTTCAACTTCCCACTCAATTGTATGCGTGGATTATTGTATTCATACTACCCATCAACTCTGCGGTGAACCCATTTATATACAGTGTAAATAGTGCTTTAGACTACAAAAAGCGTCGTTTATCTCGCAGGACTAGCTCAATGACGGGCACCTTTAGGTTATCGAGACTTTTATCGTACACGAAAGATGATGGAAATAACGGAAATAACAACACCATGAGATCAACCCCGTCGTCACCCATAGCATCTCGTGATAGAATATTTACTTTTAATCAAGTCGGCGCACCGATTGCAGATGATAAATTATAAAAAAATATGTAAAGTGAAAAACTCAGGTGTCATAACAATGCTGGACCAACTCCGTGTTTCCATCATTATCCGTTATTTTAGATCAATTTCCAGTTACTTTAAAGCATGGTCTGATTTGATCCCCCGAAATTTGAATTCCCACCTGTTTAATCATGTTAATGTAGCTAAAGCAAGCTAAATGATGTTTATATTTGTGAAATTTTTATTTAAGTCTACTGGTCCAATCAACCCCGTGACTAAATAAATAAACACAGGGGATTTATAGTAAGCTATACTTTATAAGTAAGCCCTAATTTGCACCAAGCATCATTTCAAGTACTGTGACAACTTCTAGGGGCGCTGAACCTTGATCAGCTTGCATAGTGCTGTCCGGAACAGCTCCTTTAACTTGGGACTTTCGGCATCGCAAGCGAGCGGCAAAACGGAACACTTTTTTATTTTATTTTGCTGCCATTAAATAAAAGTTAAAATTTGGATTTCTTGATATTCTCAGCTTGGGTTGGTAACAATATAGAAGTCTAATCTAAACAACTAGAATAAATTTACAAGCGAAACAATCTCCCTTCAGTTGGGTAGTGGTTATTGATGCATCATCTTAACCGAAGTAGAGGAGTTAAGAATGAACCTGTCGCACGTCTAGGACAAAACCATAAAGAAACTACCATGCAAACTGACGTCATCGGAAACATAACTACCATCTAGCATGAAGGTCTACATGATAACCCACCTGGAGGGTGATTGTTTCACCCGCAATTACGGTTTTCTCGCCTAGCTAATTTGCTTCTGGTTGTTTATATTCATTCCAACCCGATATCTTTTAATCAGGTACACGTATTACAATGCATACTGGCTGTATCAAGTTTTTTGTACACAGACGTGATTTTCAAACAAATATTTAAAATATTAGGAATTTATATTTTCAAAAATTGTGCTATTAAATATGCAGTAGAATATCTTAGCTTTATTTTCTGAAAGTATAATAAAGAAGGCAATTGAACACCTTTTCTAGGAGCTATGGATGATTGATAAAATTCCAGTTTTATACAAATTCCAAACACACTAACCTTTTGTTTACCGATGCTATTTTCTGTCGCATGGTGTCTTAAGGTGCGTTTACATTGCGACGTATTGGGGGTAACAAGAAGCAACGTAGACCTGCGAATTGCTGTTTTGAATTTTACGCCGGTGTAATGAATGAAACAGACCTACCCATTTTATTGTCCCCCCTCCATTGACTTAAAGCGTGACCTTGATGTGTGATCGATACACGTACAAAGTACATACTATACAAATATATAGGTACCCGGACAATAAATGGGTAGGACTGTATCATTCATGACACCGGTCATCGTTAGTTAAAGTCAGTTCAAATTGGCACACGCCTCTAATTAACCTACACAGGTTGTCGTTCCTATCGGTCGCTTTCAGTTACAACTTTTTCATAGCAAAATAATCACGATCGATGAAGGTGTTACGTATTTATGACATCATAAAGTACGACCAATTTGACAATTGCGATTTTTGAGAAAAATGTGAAAAATCAAAATTTCGCTTTAAAATTTCAAAATATCATAAATTCATGAGTGTTTTTGCTTATAAATGATTAAAATAACACTTATGACATGTTTTGTAAGTTTCAGCTATAGAGCATTTTGATATTTTTATTCAAAATCCAAAATTAATTAATTAATTTATTTATTTGAACGTACGCTTTTACAACAGCGGCACACGTTATTGACGGTGCGTTCAAAAGTATAATTAAACAACAGAAGATACAAATGCAAATTGAAGAGAAAAAAAAAAATGACAATATTTTACAAGGCCAATGGGCCTATAAACCCTCCCAAACAAAATTTTCGCTACCAAACATTTTGTCGTGACGTCAAAATTACGAGTGACTCCAAACAAAATAACTTCAACACCGAGTTGAGACCAAATAAAATTTCGCGCTAGATTGCACATGCTATTGAATTGCCATATACATTGGACCAAATGTTTACTACCCGTTCATACTTTAAGTTCGATGGCAAATATTTGGTGACGTCACGACCAAATGTTTGGTAGGAAAAATTTTGTTTGGAGGCCGAGTATGATTTCGCCTTTATTCTTCCCCTATTTGTTGGATTACCCTCCAAATATATTCATTAGACCGCAATGGATTAATTTATAGTTGCTAAAATGCCAAGGATCAGTTGTTGTTGTGTTTTTATGCAGCAGGAAAACAATCCGAAGGTAGGATGATAAACATAATGAGAACAAAATTAATTCACTGCTCAAACACACGCGTTTAGGCAAAAACACTATATTTTCTTTAAGAACATGTAACTTCGAATTGCAACATGCTATAAGTATTGTCGTTAAATAAAATCCTTAGAAAAGCTAAAACTACACAAAAATTGAATATTTACCTATTGTTATCAATATTTATTCACATCATTATGAAAACAATTCCGAAAAGTCAACAGCATCAGGGTACACAGAATTTTGATACACCTTGTAATAGTTCCATGCTTTATTTTATTGCAAGGATAACCAAAATTTCTAATTTCAAGTTAATTGACAGAAGATTTTACTTTTAACTTAAAAACTGTCGGATTTTTGCAAACCAGCTGATAACAAACGATAATAATTTTACAATAAAAATGATGTTTGAAGGTGTAGGCTCCTATTTCAATTTCAATAAAAGCAGCTTGAGCGACACTCTTTGTCCAAAGTTATCATTGAAAATGGCTTTAGTAGCTATAAAAATATATATGGTTAGGAATTAGGTCACATGAATGTTTCAAATTAAAAATGGCGCCAGCCCTGAGATACAAGGGAAAATGGAAATAAAAATACCCAAAACCCATAGTTGATTAGCTTTTTAAAGTTTTTAAGCACGTTAGTACACTAAATTTGGGTGATTTTTGTTTCAATTGTCCAGAAAATTAGGTAGGTCACGCAAAACAAACAAACAATATTTTGATTTAGGGCTTATGAAACCGACTCTCGTCACCGGTTCGATGTTCTCGACTAATTTGATTAACAAATATAAAATGTTTGAAAAGGCATACATGTTCGTTTGTTCATTTTAGACTCGGTCTTCTTATTATATGTTTTGGGTATGTATGAAGGGGAGAGAAAAGGTGTATAAGAAATGCACCTTTTTGTGTCTGTTTGAGGACAATTTAGACTTCGCCATGTGAAAACGCAGTCAAAAAAGGTGTCCCAGAAAAAAACCTTATAATCTTTGCATGTAAATTTCTTGGATTTAACAGGTAGTTAGAAAGTATATAAACATTGAATGAATTGAACTTTTAGATACCGTTTGTTTCATTTCAATCGGCAAATATTTGGATGTAAAATTGTTTGGTCCAATTTTAGTATTTTGTAATTTCCCCTGAAATGAAGTACTCTTGAGTATTGTTCATTGATCTGCTAATTCAACCGCAACAATATTTACTTATTTATTATGCGCATGCTTTTTTTAATCTATGCTGAAAAAATGAACAAATTTGATGTAAATTTGACTTATTCCATTCAGAAACACCCCTACTTTATGGCTAATAATTATGAAATTGGACCAGACAAAAATGCACCCAAAATTTTTATAAAATATGACTTTTACTGTACACCACCGATTGAAATGAAACAAACGGTATGCAATCTTTACATACGGTACTGTATAACTGTCCGTTAAACTCAAGAAAATGACACGCAAAGATTGTAAGTTTTTTTCGGGGACACCCTGTAGTGGATAGGTTAAGATTCCCTAAAGTCTTTAAAAGAAACAACAAAGGAGTGATTCCTTAACTTAAATAACAAACAAGTACAAGATAAGTAAATAACACTATTTTCGAATTGCACCGCATACCTAACCCGATGATCAAGAAGTAGAATCGCCCTTATTCATTTTTGTACAAATACAACAGAGAGCCTGTCGTACCAAATGAAGCAACTCTCGTCGGCATCTCCTTTTCAAGAATACATAAACAAGCGGGTCCAGGACGTGATTTAAGAACAATAGTGATATCGTCGTAATTAACAGTGGAAACGATGTCGGACGGTCTGAAAAAGCTATCATTGCTCTCTCCACCTGTGAAAAAATCATAAAGATTATTATAAAGATGAATAACTTCGAAATTTAATTGTTATCATAATTTAAAGTACAATATACAAATACTTTATGGTCAGAGGTGAAGCAGTGCAATCTATCTTTCCCGAGGTACTACCTACTTCTTCATGGATATTATTTCTTTTTCGTTTGAAATGTATTCTTATAGTTTTCATAGTTTCTTTTTTCTGCTGATTTCAGAACTGAGAATAAATTGTAAGTACTGGTATCTAGCGAGACGTGACATCTTATCAAAAAATTATCGTAAATGATTATTCTGCTAGCAAATAATCATCGATGACAACGCTAAGTAGGAACACGCGTCGTTGATTAAAGGTCAATATTCATTCATCGATAACATTATTAAAACTTAATTGCTTTTATAAAATCTTAAAAACTGAACTTTTTCCAGAAAAAAGTTCTTTAGGGCAGAAACTTGTCTACCTTTGACCGGACAGAGGTCGACAATTGTCTACCTGAACAGAATTTTTGAATTTTTTTCTGGATAAAATTCAGTATTTAAGGGTACGAGGAATCTACATGCTCAGAAAAATGTGAATCCTAACTATTTTTCAATCATGAAAAGATAAATAGTTTCCACTGCCTTTGCGGGGACTCGAACCATGGATTATGGCGGGG
>JXSR01S009094.1:0-11336 GCA_000969725.1 Ophiothrix spiculata
CCATGGATAGTTAAGGTTCATTACTGTAAGAATATGCATTTTTGAAATGGCAGAATTTCAATGTTGTTAGCCATGCATGCATGCTTTTGACTTTGTATGCATCAACATGCAATGGTATGCATGCATGAATATTTTATGCATGGGAAAATGCACATTTTTACATGCATCAACATGCATGTGTATACATGCATGCATATATGCATGCATATTTTATGCATACTTAAAATGTGTCTTTTTTCCTTCACATGCATCAGCATGCTTTGTGCATGCATGGGATGGCATAAATGCAAATTGAGTAACATGCTCTGACATGCATGTCATGCATGTACATGCATGCTGATGTTGAGAACTGGCATCTGCATGCTTCAAACATGCATGTGCATGCTTGAAACATGCATGTTTTAATGCATGTATTTTCATAAGGGTTATTAGTAATCTTCTATCTGAATGTTTTAGAGTTTATATTAAACACTACTTGAACATTGCATTGCAGGCTCCATTTACACTGATGATACGGAGGACCTTATCGCGTACTGGTAATCCCGGTTATCGACGGTTCAAGTTTGAGTATTTTGATCTGAAAGAAAAGTCATGGATTTTGTTATCAGAGTTAGCAGCATTACCACATATGGCATTGGCAACACTTGTCATTGCAGAAAATCAGTTGTACGCAATAGCTGCTAGGGAACATTACTACCAACGGGATTCACCTTGCCGCTTGATTGCCAACAACTTCTATGAGTATAACTCAACACAGAACAGCTGGATTCAATTATCACCCATGCTGAAATCCAAAGACATTCTTGTGTCATTTGTATTGTACATGAATGGATGTATATATGTCATTGGTAGTGATTGCAGTAGTAAACAGTCATCTAGATCAGAGCTTTTGCAACGTTACATCATAGAAGAGAAGCGTTGGGAACTGTTGGCATCTATACCGAACAAAGTTGTGGTATGCGCGGTAACATACCAAGGTAAAATCCTGGTTTATAGTCGAGAAAGAAATTTTTTTGTTCATGCTACATGTATACTTGAATACAGTCCCCATACCAACAGATTGCAAACTGTTTGGACAGAGCGAAACTCAGTCTTGACAGCCAAGCTCTTTGACTACCAAAACCAACTTTACAGAATAGTACAGAATAATGAGAAAGTATATATTGTTCACAGGATGGTTCTTAATAATGGCAGAATAGAAATCGGTGATAGAATCCAGCAAACAAGATTACGTGGTGTAGAATTGCAGAGAAACCTATTCTGTATTGAGGATCAGATGTTCCTTATATGCTCACCTGATAGATTCATCTTTCCAATTGACATGCAATTGAGTGAGGATCTGAATGATAACACTGATGTGTTGGGGAAGAAATTGATGGAGTTTGTCAGTGCTTTTGTTTCCAAGACAGGGTATGGTCATAGCAATATTACAGTGTTTACTTTTGACAGAAAACGATGGGGACGATCGGTAATCAGAATGCCTGCTAGAAAGGGTAGCACCAGACCAAAAATCTTGTGAGTCCATAGAGACTTTAAAACATGTATAAATTACAACAAAACTCAGACTTTGGTGAGTACGGGACACAATTTGGCGATTCCCGGACTCAGATATGCAGCCTAGTGCTAAGCTTGCCTGCTAGTTTAAAAGGCTGGTTAACCGAAGGCTCACTTTTCTGAATATGTTATTCAATAGAAACAAAATATTTGCTTGTTGGAATTAACAAAAAGAACCAAAAAACATGCTTAATAATGGTCTGAAAAAGAGGTGGTTATTCTGGAGCATCTTAATTTAGAATATTAGAATATATGACAAGCCATTACGAAGCTCCAGTAAAGTCAGCATTTTGCATTTTGAGCTAGCTCGAGTTCCAAATGGACATAAAAGTTGTATTCTGAAAAACTTATGATTTTTGCAGATTTGAAGTGTTCATGTCTTAATTCTTTAAACTCTTAACAATTTATCAGCTTTCATTTCAAACCTAAAAAGTTTGAAAACCAATATTTTAGATGTAGTCGATTTGAAAATGTGCATAAAATGAAAACTTCAATACAAGTTTTCTCAGTTTAAATATTGTGACTTGTCATGCTCAAAAAATTATGTTCAGTTTTTTGTTGGTGTCTACAAGATCCAAATGTTTTTTAGATGCCTTGTTTTAATTATGTTGCTAAATATGTCAAGATGACGAAACAAATGTTAATTAGGAATAGGATACTACAGTGTTGTTCAAAAGGCAGGATCTAAAATACAATTTGATCAACTGTGTATAATGGTTGAAAAAGAAGTACACCATTTTCAAAATCATACAGAATGTAATGTTTCATAGATATTTGAATTGAGATACAAATTTTACATACAGTGGACATTTCTTATCCAGCTTTCATACAGTTTATTTTCGTCACAATACCCGTAACAATGATATAAATAATCAATTGTGAAAATTACTTCCTTGTTAGGTGTTGTCTGTGTTACGACAAATGTAATAATGAAGTGACCCAACACTGTTATTTGTTTTGTAAACTTTTCGTAGTTTTTCCAAGATACTTGATTTATATTTTTTTTTACTTGTTTTGTTTTGTGTATAGTTTAATGACGCTCATACTGTATAGTGTATAGTATGTTAAAAAGTCATGGAACAATATCACAGAGATATAGGGGGTCACTCTCAGTCATAAGCACTACCTACATGTGTTCACACGTGTGCACTTCTGTTGCACTTTGTATCAGTTCGGCGGAACTCACAATTCGGATACCCACACACATTTTGTATCCGAATTGTGATACCCATAGCAGAATAAGGATATGGAGGGGTATCTGAATTCTGATACTCCTCTTGTGGCGCAGAAAACAAATCGATGGCGCAAGCTGGCAAATACATGTAGAACATCTTTCTTGTATTTATGATAAATGTATCTGTGGAAATGTTATTTTTATCTGTGCAATCCCAGTGGAACAGCTTCGAAACATGTCATGATAGCGTCTTATCATAGAAGGCAAACTAATTTGGCCAATACTTTGTTACAATTTAGATGACAAATGATGATAATGATATATTGACTTTTATACATACCGGTGTGGTGCGCGGCGAAACCGAATATTCATTGCAGCTGATATCCCGTTTCAGCTGTCTTTAATCCGAATTCGGATACGGGTATCAGAATTGTGATACAGAGTATCCGAATTCGTATCCGAATTGTGAGTTCCGCCGAACTGGTATAACTTTGGCAATATCCTAACAATGTGCCCTTTTCAAAATTTGCTAGATTTCTGTGATGCCCGTGCTAAATCTTGAAAACCAAAGGCAATTAAGACAAAACTGTTGTGCCCCCCTGTGGCCTTAAAAGTTATCCTGTCCCTTGTAGCCACTTAATTCTATCACACTTCAATTAAGTGTAGCTTTGGCTTCGCGCGCACCCCGCTAGTTTAGTTCGCCTTCATATTGATTCGTAGCTTATAGCTGATATATAATATGCAGAAATGTTACTATAAAGGATAGAAAAGCATGTACCCCGCTAGTTCAGTTAGCGTTCATATTGATTTGTGTAGCTTACAGCCTGAATGGGGAGGGGGGACTCAACTTAAATATGTGCAATATGTCACCAAAAAGGCCCCTCTTTCTTGCGCTTGCTCTCAGCAAAAGACCCCCTATTTACCAACTGTTAGAATCTATAATCCCCTATTTTTCTTTAAATTCCATGTCCCTAAAACAACCTTTGTCATTTTAAGACCAACCATTCAGGCCTACATGTACTTAGTTTGATGTAATTTCGTGAAAAACTTTGTTGCTAATATCCTGAAATTTTACGAATATTTTGGCCGTTTTGACCTGGAAATACCCTACTTTTTTATGAGCTTTGCTCAAAGACCCCCTTTTTTCACTTTGTCACAGAAAGACGATCTTGTCACCAAAATACCCCAACGTCCGAGGTGCTTTGTGACACTCGTACGTCAGTTTCATATGTGAGTGCCCCCTCCTGGCTTACAGCACGCAGCAGTCCTGGCACGCAGTTGGTATAATATTCAGAAATTTTACTATGCAGGATAGGATGGGTGTCATTTGTAGCGCAGTGGCCGAGCGGATAGGGCCCTTGACATAAAATACTCAATTACCAAGACTGTTATCTTTTATTTACCCTATAAAATCTGAAAAAACACACCCAAGTTGGCCAAATTGGGTGCTTCTACCCCAAAACCGTGGCACATACCCGTATATCAACCTAGTGTGAGACCCCCCCCCCCGGGTGGTTACTATCATCATTATCTATATTGAAAGTATAGTTCATATAGGGCCCTTGACATAAAACACTCAATTACCAAGACTGCTATCTTTTATTATAGGCCTATAAAATGTACATGTATACCATATCACAAATTCTGACATTATAGATTGCACATACCATTATAACAAATTCTTATAAAGGCCCAAAATCTCATTTTATTTTTGAAATGCATGCATTGATTTATATAGGAGATAAAATAGCTCATAAAAGTAATCAGAAAATTCCATGTACCTGTAATCAGAAAATTCCATGAACCTGTCTAACAAATTTTGTTAATGACTAATATTCCTGCTTATGATGAAAATAAGATAAAATTCCATGTACCTATCTAACAAAACTCTTGTTAATGACCAGGAAGTTGAGAATAGGTAACTAATATTCCTACTTATGATGAAAATAAAATAACTCTTTTAATAGGCTTATTACTTATATTAACTATATGACACTTAAAGTTGATCTGATATTAACATTACAAACAACAATATTAGCATAACAAAGGGATCTATCAAGGACATGGTTATTTTGGTTATTGATACAACCTATTCAATTATTATTACAAAAGAAAACTTTCTGAATCAGTCAATAATAAAGGTTCCTTGTTTATTTTAGTTCAAGGTTTTAACTATAAAGAAACATATGAGAACCAGCTAAAATCATAGAGTATCTCTTCAACAGACTGATTATTCACAAACATGTGTATTTGTGCATAATAAAAGGATGTCACTTGCACACTGTAGATTTAAAGGAGGCTAATTTTTACCCTGTACCTGAAAACCCCAAGTATTTTGTGATGAAAACCTGTTAAAAACTTGAACCCTACACAATTTGTGAGAAATGGTTCAAATTTCTAGATTTCATAATAATTAGATATAATAATTAGGTAAAAATTTGGGTGCAGATTACATTTTTTAACTTAAGTAAACTGACGGGGAACTTCAGAATCAGGTTGAGTCCTGAATTTGTAATACAGATACAAAATGGTTGAAATGTTTTTTGTTTCTTGATGAAGGGTTTAGACTACATGTACTTCAGGGATTTTCAACTAGCAGCACACGCCAAATTTGGCGCTTTGACAAGTACTGATTGTCACTTTGATACTTTCTAAAAACACAGATATACATTAGGAATACACTGAGAAATAGGCAAGTTTGGTGCCTTCCCCTACAATTTGTTCATTTATGTGGCCCATTGTAAGGACTAGTTGAGAACTCCTGGACTACTTAAACAGGTGGCACACAAAGAAGGAATAAATGAGAAATGAGAATGGCTGTCAAAGTACATCTGATGTAAAAACAATGTTTTGGATTTGCAGAAAGTTTTCTTTAATTATTTTAGTTATTTGTTGTTATGCTCCAAGTTGATATTTAAAGGTCAACAGCACCTGCTAATGCATGCAACTGTGTGAATCTTCAATTTTTGATTAAAATTTGTGAAATAAGAACCTGTGTTTAGGTGAGAATAAGCTTGAGGTAACAGTATATTTTATATTTTGTTAAAGTTGTAAGCAGGTTCTAACAATAAGATATAAAGTTGATTATTTAAATATCCTCTTCAGTGACAATGATATTGATATCTTGGGTGTTACAGAGACTTGGCTAGATAATAACATTGATGATTCTGAAGTCTCAATTGATGGTTACAATTTATGTAGAGTAGATAGGAAAAATGATAATCATGGTGGTATTGTTTGTTATATCAAGAGTGATTTAAACTATTGTGTGAATAATGATCTTCTTATTAAAAGGACTGGCCTAGATTCTTTCCCACCAATTTTTTACCTACATATTTTTTACATGAACCGGTATATTTATAGTAATATAACCTACAAGTAGTTTTCCATAATTTTGACTAGTATTAGAGAAAATTGCAATTTTTTATCTGCTTTAATTTTTTTGCCGGCCAAAAAAGATGTTAAAGCAGTGTTTCTAGTTTCAAAATTTAAAAAGATTTTGTTTCTACTCATGTGATAGGTAAACAAATTATTTTTGATGAAATTGTTTCTCTTTTAATATGTATTAAATATGTACTAAGAGCTTTGTTTGATTTTTTATCTGGTTATCCAGATCTGAGGTACAAAGTTAAGATTCAGAAAACACAAGATAGTCACACCACCATCAAAGAATGATATATTGCAAATTAGTTATCTCTCAATTTGAGCCATTTCTGTATAAAATTGTGTACTTTTTTGAATATTACTACACTTATAAGCTTTATTAAGAGCATTACCTTAAGTTTTTAATTCTAAGTGGAATATAGGATAGCCCCTTTAATGATGTTGAGACTCTTTGAGTTGAAATTAATCTTCCTTATACCAAACCTATTATTGTTGGGACTATTTATCATTTTCCTGATGCTAAAGCTGAATATGTTAATATGATTGATGCTATGTTTCAGAATTATGTTTCCATTTATGATGATGACATTATAGTTGGTGATTTCAACTTGGATATTTGTAAATCTAGTGACTCTAGGAAAATTTCTAGTATTGCCGATCACTCTCAACTTACTCAACTCATCAAAGATTATACTTGTGTTACTGAAACTAGTAGTACTATTATTAACCTTGCATTTGTATCTAGGCCAGAAACTATTTCATATTTAGGTGTCCACAGCCTAAGTATTAGTGACCACAATCTCATTTATGTTGTTCGCAAGATTAAAAGACCAAAATCTCCTCTTATTGCTAAAAATAGGTCTTTTAAAAACTCCAATGATAATGATTTTGTACCTACAATTAGGTGTCCAAATTGGGATAGTGTTTGTAAATATAGTGATGTTGATAGTGCTCTAACTGTTACTTCAAGTTGTGGAAATCTTTGTTTACTCAAGCCTGCGAACTCCATAAGCCAGTAAGAGAGAAGTGTGTCAAAAGCTTTCAGCCTCAATGGATAACTAGTGAATTTCTCTCTCTGTGTAAAGATTGTGACTTTTATTTTGCTGAAGCACAAAAAAGTAAAGATTCAGATGATTGGCAAAAGACGAAGATGTATTGTAATAACAGGGTTCTTACAAGTCATGGAAAACCTGGAAAGTCATGGAATTTAAATTTTTCATTTTCCAGGCCTGGAAAGTCATGGAAAAATGACAAATCACAAAATTGGTCATGGAAAGTCATGGAATTATATTTAAGTTTTTGACATTATTTTCCCAACTTTAGCCGACTTTGGAACCCGACTTTCATCTGGAGAACTTCCCATGTTTCCCGCTATTTTTGTCATGGAAACTCATGGAATTCTTGGTAAAATGGTCATGGAAAGTCATGGAATTTTGAATGTCTGAAGGAGTAAGAACCCTGAATAAGGTTAATAATATGCGTTTGTATCTTAAAAAGAAATTTTATCACAAATCTCTTGCTGAAAATGTAAACAACTCAAGAAATCTCTGGTCTGTTATTAAGATACTGTTGCCATCAAAATCATCTTCTCCTTGTACTCCTGTTAAAATAGATGATGGTATTACTACTTCTGCCAAAGAAACTCTAATGTCTTTAATGATTATTTTACTTCAATTGGTTCAAGTTTTGCTGATAAATTAGATGATGTAAATGTAAATAACAATTGGAAGATTTTAACGGGTTCGCCGTCGGACAAGTTTTGAACTGTAAAAAATCCGTCAGGAGTAGCTCTGACTTCTTCAGGACAAATATTATTATAAAGACATGTGGGCCGTCACTTCCCACTGATGACTCGCATGAGCCATTCACTGAAGGCTGCCCCTTGCAAACAATGTTAAAAGCAGATCACCTCTTTGAAATTGTGGTGGCTCCAAAAAGAGCCTATCTGAAGGCTGCCCCTTGCCAACAGATTCACACAAAAGCAGGTTGCCCCTAACCTCTAATGTGTTGTTCTTATGTTAAAAGAGTCTACCTGAAGGCTGCCCCTTGCCAACAGTTGTTTGCACAAAAGTAGGTTGCCCCAATACCTATAATGTGTTTATCAAATGATAAGGCTGCCCCTTGCCTATTAAGTCTCCAACCGAACAGATTGATACCTGATCGAGAAGTGTAAATAGTCGTAATATCAATGATGGTGGGAAAAATTAGCTTAAGTTTAGCTATATATCTATACTGACTTTGTATAAACAAAGAGATTATTGGTCTACCAAATGACAAATCTGCTGGTATTGATGGATTTAGTGTTAGTCCTTTTTGAGCTACCAAATATTTTGTGTAACAAGTCTTTGTTATCTTATAATCTAGTAATATAATTTCAATACACCTACTAATCAATAATGGATAATTTGTGCTATAAATCACCAAACATTTTCACCAAAGAAATTTGGTGAGAATGTTTGATAATTTGAACACTAATTATCCATTATTAATTAGAAGATGCATTGGAATTTTATTACTAGATTATAAAATAACAAAGACTTGTTGCACGAAATATTTGGTAGCTCAAAAAACTATAATTTGGCCCTTAGACTTTTAAAACTAGCAGCTCCACATATATGTCATTCTCTTGTTTATATTTGTAATTTATCATTATGTACATCCACATTTCTATCTGCCTGGAAAGTAGCCAAAGTCACCCCTATTTTTAAAGCTGGTGACAAATCTGATGTTGGTAACTATTGTCCTATTTCTGTTCTACCACTTATTTCTAAATTTTGACTAAATTAAAGCTGTTCACAACCAATTATATTCTTTTCTTGATAACATGAATTTGCTCTCAAATGATCAGTCTGGTTTTGGTACCAATCACTCAACATCTACTACTTTATTAGATGTTTAAGATTTTTATTTTGAAAAACACGGATAATGGTTATGCCACAGGGGTTATATTTTTAGATCTTAAGAAAGCTTTTGATTGTGTAAATCACTCTTCTCATTGAAAAACTGAATCATGGGATTAAAGGTGATGAACTCAAATTGTTTGAATCGTACTCAAGCTGTGAATATTAATTCTACATACATATTGGTATAGGAATACCAAAGGGGTCAATTCTAGGACCTCTTCTTTTTATTGTATTTGTAAATAGTTTGCCAAATAATGTTAATTGTAAATGTGTCTTGTACGCAGACGATACAACACTCCTTTGTACTGCAAATGATCCTAGAACTCTTCAACAGAAATTACAATCTAACTTATGTAGTATCGCTAAGTGGTTTTTAATAACAAACTTACTCTCATTATTAAAAAGACAAAACTTATTGTCTTCGGTACACATCATACACTTGATAAATTTAACCCTATTTAACTCGACCCCCCGAATTTCGTGCCATATGGCACGAAATTGCTCTTTCAGGTTGTAGCAACAATATCTGGACATGTGAAATCAAATACAGTGCTTAGAATGGTTGATTTATGACCCCAAATAGAAATACATTCTTTTTACCCAATTTTTCTATCTTTAAAGCATGATTTAATGGCTTAAATGGCCTGCAACCATGAGATTTTGTCCAATTTTAGGCCAAAATTTAGCTCAAAAATTGGGACAAAAACTGTCATAAATTTATAAAATGTTTATCAAATAAAATAATTTCTTTTGATTTGAAGAGATAATTATACTGGCTTCCTCAATAGAACCTAAAAATATATACTTTTTGAACATAAGTAGCTAAAATACTGACTTAGATTTATGAAAAATTAGTTTTAAACAAGAAGCTCATTAATTAGTCATGAGCTAATTTGCATATGATTTGCATAATTGATAATGCATCCTCAGAAAGCTGAATGTCCAAGCTATCCAGTGATGTGCCACTTCCAATACCATTACAAACGAGTCTCATTAAAAACACGCCATATAGTTCCTACTACCCAGTGCACACAATTCATGCCATTTTGGGGCGGGTTAAATAGGGTTAATGATGTTACTATTCAGTATAATGACAATATTATTGAACGTATTAATGAATTTAAGTATCTCGTGACTTGGTCTGAACATATGTCTACTAAGATTTCTAAACGATGTGGTGTAAAGTTCTGTATCATTCAATGTGTTGGAACTTTCACAAAAATTATTTGAAACATGGTATTCCATTAGAAGTTGCACTAAACATGTTTTTTATTTCATCTAGTCATCTATGTCATTGTTTCTCGCACGAAATAAGATTTGTTTGGAAAATAAACTGGATATCACAATTTTGTATTTATCAAATGCATTACTTGTTGCAGGCTCCGCTACTTATGTCAATGAAGAAGAATACTGGAAGAGACGACCATTCAGAATTAATTAATTGGTGCGAGCCACAGTACCAGTTTCAATATTTTGATTTGCAAAAAAGATCATGGAGAGTATTATCAGAGGTAGCAACTTTACCGCATATGGCATCACTTGTTGTTGCAGAAAATCGTTTGTTTGCAATAGCTGCCATTGGAAATAATCATATGTTTGTTTCAAATGAAAGTCGGAGTGTAAATGACTTTTATGAGTATAATGTTACACAAAACAATTGGATGAAATTACCATCCTTGCTGAAGTCTCATTGGATAAAAGGATCAATGGTATTGTACTTGAATCGATATATATACATCATTGATAAATTTCATGATGGATTTGTGGAACGTTACAACCTAGATGAGAAGAGATGGGAGCAGTGTGCATCTACCCCAGATGAGTATCAGAATATGAAAATATGGGCTGTGATATACCAAGATAAAATACTAGTACTGGTTTATGGCACCTCATTTGATGTTATCCTGGAATATAATCCACTTAGCAATGAATGGAAATTTGTTTCAGTTGATCTTCAAAGTTGTACAAAATCATACAGTGGACCAGAATTCTTCACCTACCAAAACAAACTATACAACGTTGGTTATCCATTTTCAGGTAATGTATTTCCTTCTGTTGTCCACAAGCTGATATTTAACAATAACAAGATAGTAAATGGCGATGAAGTCCAGCAACCTGACACAGCTAAAGCAATACCTCATGGATTATGGATAAGGAATGTCAGAGTATTCTGTATTGATGGCCAGATAGTTTTAAAATCTGATGATCTTCAGTTCATTGTTCCAACAGATGTTATTTCATTTGTACATGATGAACAATTGAATCCTGGCTTTAATGCGTTTGAAGTATACAGATTAGAGCAAATTGTGAATGCTTTTGTG